>JACEFZ010019432.1:0-111346 GCA_014155875.1 Cepaea nemoralis
TAATTTAAGAATTCGAACACATGCCCAGTCGGTCGGCAAGTAAGTATGCAACACCGGCTATAGTATTGTTGTCAGTGTTGTTCTCTCATTGTTGGAACTGAGTCTGCGCCGTGAGAGTATTTAGTCCGACTTTTGTCGCATCAAACTTATCTACTTGTCCTGTGATATTAAATATATATGACATCTGATTTTCATGTCGCTGTGATATTATATACATGGACATTTGATGTACTTCACTTTTGATATTATAGTACATGGAGATTTGACTTTCTTGTCTCTGTGATATTATATACATGGACAGTTGATTGTACTTTGTCACTGTGATATTATATACATGGACAGTTGATGTACTTGTCACTGTGATATTATATACATGGACATTTGATTTTCTTGTCCCTGTGTATATTATATACATGGACATTTGATTTACTTGTCTCTGTGATATTATATACATGGACATTTGATGTACTTGTCACTGTGATATTATATACATGGACATTTGATTTATCTTGCTCACTGTGATATTATATACATGGACATTTGATTTTACTTGTCTCTGTGATATTATATACATGGACATTTGATGTACTTGTCATCTGTGATATTATATACTATGACATTTGATGTACTTGTCTCTGTGATATTATATACATGGGCATTTGATTGTACTTGTCTACTGTGATATTATATACATGGACATTTGATTTACTTGTCACTGTGATATTATATACATGGACATTTTATTTTCTTGTCCCTGTGATATTATATACATGGACATTTGATTTACTTGTCTCTGTGATAATACACAAGAACTAGTGATTCTCTTGATTATGTGATAATATATACTGCATTTAAATATAGTATAGTTTATTGTGAATGATGAGCAGAAACATTGCGCTAATATTTTAATTAAATAGTTACGTTATTTTACTCAGACACTTTGTGTATTATTGTCATATGAAATATTAATGTACTTTTTAACTCTTTTAAAACTTATTGACTGCCAAACAAAACAGGGGGTTTTGCCAAGCAAAAAATTGAGGGAAAAATGGGAAATGGGGTAGCACAATATTGATCTAAAAATTGTTAAAAGGTAGTAAAAATATTTATTATATATCAAATTAAAGGAATTGCACAAGGGAAAACATCGGTTTTTACTGTTGCTTAAAGTTAGAAAATAATAATAATATTAGCAGATGTTGTAAAAAAAAAATTGATGACAGAGGTGACAAGTACGTGAAATTTCCCCTTACCCAAGGGGCTATGCTCCCAAAGCTGTTTATATTCAATGAAAATTCTGAATTATGTTTAACTTAGTAATATTTAATATTTAAAGTACTTTTTTTAACTCTCTTAAATAATGCAAACTAAAGTTAATGTTACTCATTCACTAACCCCCGGGAGTCTCCGTGGCGAAATGATCAATACGTCTGTCTCGTGTCCCGAAGGTTGTGAGTTCGATTAAATGCTACGTCTTTAAATTCACGAGTGCAATTTTCTCGGAGACTTCTAGGGGTCGTCGCTGGAGCTACGATGTTCGTGCTTTGTCGACGATTTCGGCAGGCCGCCCTGCTGTCAGAGACCAAGCCATATGGGATAAAACCAGGTGCAATGAAGTCGATCCTCTCGACTTTTAAGACTTTGTTTTATTCACTAATCACTGTTTATGTTACATATTCACTAACGTTGCATTCATTTACTAACGTAACACATATTAATCTAAATTAACGTATTTCTAGACGTCAACTGAAACATATTAGAGAGTTAGACATGCAATTAATGTTAGTAGTAACTATAGTGAATAAAATATACTGAAAATAAACGCCAACTGTTGATTAATTAATAGTTAATGAAACAATACACAACCAGATACAGAATATATACTTACAGGCTGTCAATAAGGCTGCTATAGACTCCATCTCTGTGTAATTCCTTCAGCAATGTCGCGGCTGATGCTCTCACTTCAGGGTCACTGTGTAGAGTACGCTCCAGGCATCGACGCACGGGTTGAGCAATAATAGACATCAGTAGAGCTATGTCCAGACATTCATGGACCTTGTCGGATATTGGCAGCGTCTTGAGCTCCATGCACCAGAGTACCACACCCAGTGAGTACGGATCTATCTTATACGGATTCATGAGCCTGTGGCAGGATTTTTCTGGAGCCCTGAAGCCAAATGTGCCACCCGTGCCTATTGAAGAAATCATGGACATTCCTCGGGGAAAGCCAACCACCGACAACCCAAAGTCTCCAAGAATCGGATCGTTGTTGGCGTCCATGAAAATATTATCAGGTTTGATGTCATTGTGTACAATTGCCTTTTTGTCATTGAGATATCGCACAGCACACGCCAACTGGACGAAATACTTGATGCTTACATCTTGGGTTATGGTTTGAAGTTTGGAGGTCAAGTTTCCACTAGGGCAGTAGACAGTAGAAATGGCTAGGTGTTCATCACATCGAGCTGATATAAGATGTCTAATGACATGAGGATGCGACAGACCATGCAATGCTTTGACCTCTGTGTTAAACAATCTTCTGTTCCGAATCCCTCCGTCTGGCATCAGCAATGAAAACACTTTCACGGCAATCTGTACTGACGGATTACTAGTCTTAGTGGCTAAAACAACTTCTCCAGTCATTCCTCGCCCCAGAACTGGTCCACGTGTGAGATTGCCCTCGACAAAGAAATCAGAACACACGAGCACTGGCTGGAGGTCGTACTTTCCAGAAGTTGCCATTTCCGAACACAAAGTATCGCAACCGAGTCCACAAGTCAGAAAAATATCCAAATAGTGAAACCAAAAGTCGGAAATATATCCAAATAGTGAAATCACAAGTCAGAAAAATATCTAAATACTGAAATCACAAGCCAGAAAAATATCCAAATAGTGAAATCACAAATGAGTTTAAGATGCACACACTGGAAAATCTTCTCATAAAATGAGCCAGAAGACCACATCCCTCTGGTATATATAGTGGGCACCCACGCATTGCCTTTGTGAGCGTTATGAATAGGTCTGTGATTAAACATTATCGGCAGGAGCTTTAGGTTTTGTGTATGACATGTTTTCCAAGAATTATCCATTACCCGTTGTTTTTACAACAGTCGTGCAGGTAGCTTTAATCTGAAGTCCTCAATCCTATGTTGATACAAGCGGCACTCTTTCATGTACCGACTAGCGCGGGCTATTTCAAAGAATTATCCATCACCATCTGTTTGGAGAATGCTCGGTCAGTAGGTTTAATCTGCAGCCCTAGCCTATATTGATACAAGTGACACTCCTTCATGTAATGACTAGAGCGGGCTTTGTCAAAGAATTAACCCCCACCAGCTGCCTGTACAAGGTCTGGTCAGATTTGTTTAATCTGGAGTCCTGGCACATACACATAAATTAAAAAAAAAACGACAATGCGTTTAACGAACTGAGTATAGCAGGTGTTTTCAGAGAATTATCCCTCATCAGATGGTTTTACAACGGTCGGGCGGGTAGGTTTGATCTGAAGTCCTCAAATATACATTAATAAAGACACAAAACCTTTAATGTACCTACTATAGCAGACCATTTCAAAGAATTATCTCTCTCCATCTGTATTTTTTTTTTTGTTAATCTGAAGATAAGACACTGGCATTGATAAAAGCCACAAAACCTTTGGAACAATTGTGTTGATGATATTCCTCCATGCCACCATCTCAATCCATCCAGCATACTTTTTCTTGGTTTGCCTCTGCCTCTGTGCCCATCGATCTCTCCTTTTGTAGCGATGTTCTTCATCCGCTTTCTTCTTATTATATGACAAAAAGAAAGCAGTTTATCTCTTTCTTATTGTTGTATATCATCATCAAGTACCGTGCCGACTGGCGTTCATGACTGACTCTCCACAGATCTCGGTCTTTGTTTATCTGGATCATCTCTGCCGTTGTTATCAGTTCTCAGTTATCGATATCAGTTGGGGTATCTTCGTTGCACTCCGGATATGTCCATAGGTGCTCAGACCCTCCCCCCAGCATATGCATCAGCGTCCGGTGGCTAATAGTGCCAGTTCTGTGTTGGTTGACGAGGCGCTTTGTTTTCCCGATGTACCTCTCGCGTCCGGCTGTGCCGATTCTTACTCCCAGGTCTTTCATCCTGGACAGCGATGTGGAATCATTGACGTCAAAGTCCTCTGTTCTCGCCATAACTTTAAGGACGTTAATAACATCGGCACGATCCATGGGCTGGCCATCTACAGGGGGTGCAGAGCCAGCCAGTTTGTCAGCTCGTTCATTTCCCTCGACTCCCGCATGTCCCGGGACGAAGATGAAGGTGACTTTACGGACAACAGACTTCCGCAGCGATTCAGTCCACTGTCTACGTACAGATCCAGCTTCGACCTTCTGAATCATGCTCATTGAATCACTTAGTACACACACGTTGGTATAATGCTGTGACTCCAGCCATATGAAAGCCTGTGTAACTGCCATCACCTCCATAGTCATGCTGCTCGTGGTCATAGAGTGGGCACCACTGGATTCTTGAACGGTTCGGCCCGCTGAACGGGCTGTAAATGCCCACGCACTTCTCTGCTGCTTTACAACAGATCCATCTGTATAGATGAGCACTTCGGGGCTATCTGAGTGTTCATAGATGAGCGCGTTAACCTCTGCATTGACAGCGGCAGGGTTCTGCTCTCTGCACCGTCTGTCGAGTGTGATAATGCAGGAGAAAGTGCACTTAAAAGCTGGAGGCACCGGCACCCATTCCTTGCCGGGGTTGATACTGGTAAGACTGCAGACCTGTCTGGCGACATCTTCCGCCCGACCCATCCATGATTTGCCCCTCTTTAGCCTGTCACCCTTTTCTCTGAATATAGCGTCATGCAGAGGGTGCTGCTCATCTGCACTTATTTTTAAGTATGCACGAGCTCTCCAGATCTTGATCGTGTGTTCCATTGTCGGGAAGTCAAGGAAGTATCTCATTGCTACACAGCTGGTGTCTCTCGTCCAGCCCAAAATGATGCGCATGGCTTCGTTTTGTACCTTTTCAAGTCTTCCAAACTGTGTAGGGCTGACAGTGAGGATGGCCAGGGCATACTCGATGCGTGAAAGCACAAGTCCTTGGAACAGAAGTATTAGCAGTCTTTGTTCGATATTGGCAGTCGCCATGACTCTCATTGCTGACAAACCTTTTCGAGCTTTCGTTATGACATAATCGACATGATCTCTGAAGGACAGGCTACGATCAAGCCTCACGCCAAGATATGTCATTGACTGGGTTCTAATCAAACTGCTGCCATCCATTCTTACTGCCGGCAGGTCTGTTTTCACAATATGGTTGTTTAGTGAGAACCATGTAACCGTTGCCATTGCAGGGTTGACAAGGGCATCGGCATCAGCACACGTTGATGTATCTCCATGCCACCGTCGCAATCAATCCAGCATCATTTATCGTGGTCTGCCTCTGCCTCTCTTCCCCTCAATCTTTCCAATTGTCACGATGTTCTCCAGCGCCTCTCTTCTCATCACATGACCACAAAAAGCTGTTTGTCTGTTTCTTATTGTTGTATATAATGTTCTAGTTTCGCCAGCCTCTTTAAGGCATTCGTCGTTAGTTACTTTGGCAGTCCAAGTTAGTTAGTTAGTTAGTCGACAGATCGTCCTCGTTGCACATCGAACCATTCAGTCCATAAGTGCTCGGATCCCCTCCTCAGCAAATCCCGCAGCGTGTAGCGGCTAACGACGCCAGTTCTGTGTTGGTTTATCAATCTTCTTTGGCTTCCTGCGTAGTGTTCTTGTTTGGCCACCCTTCTTTTAATTTGCTGCTCTCGCAGTCTGGCGATTGTTGTAGATTCACAGTCATCACTTGGTTCTCGCAAAAGTCTCACTTCTCGTAGAGCATTCAGAACGTCAGCCTGGTCCATGGCGCGTCCGCCCTCCACAGTAGCCTTACCTGCGAGCTTGTCAGTCCGCTCATTTCCTTGTACTCCCGCATGCCCTGGCACGAAGACGAAACTAATCTTTGCCACCCGAGACCGCTTCAGAGGCAGCAACCATTCTCTTCGGATCGACCCCTCCTCTATCCTCTTGATCATGTTCATTGAGTCGCTAAGAAAACAAGCCCTAGTGAATGTCTGTGTCTCGAGCCATATTATTGCTTTACTTACTGCCATGACTTCCATGGTCAGGCTACTTGTGGTTTCAGTGAAAGCACCAGAGTCCTCCTTCACAATTCTCCCTCCGGCCCGAGCTGTAAAGGCCCATGAGCTTCTCACATGTCGAACGACCGACCCATCTGTGTAGATGACCGCGTCACCGTCTAGCGAATTCTCGAAAATCAACGCTTGTACTTCAGCCTCAACAGCAGCCGGATTTTCTTGTCTGCATTTTCTATCTAGTTGGATGCAAACTGAAAAGGATGTGCAGAAGTCTGTTGGCACTTGCACCCACTCCTCGCCAGGTTCTAAGTCCTCAAGTGAACACACCTGTTGAAGAATGTCTTCGGCTTGACCCATCCACGACCGTCCTCTTTTTAACCTGCTGCCCTTCACCTTCCTAATTTCACTATGCAGTGGACGTTGTGTGTTTGCGTTAATTCTGAGGTTGGCGCGTGCCCTGCAAACTTGCATTCTCTCTTCAATGGTTGGAAAATCAAGAAGGTAGCGCATCGCCCTGCATGCTGTATCTCTTGTACATCCAAGAATAATGCGCATAGCTTCATTCTGTATCCTTTCCATCCTTTCTATCTGCTTATGGCTGAGAGTCAGGATTGCCATTGCATACTCCAAAACAGACATGACCAGCCCCTCGTACAGAAGACATAGATGGCGCTGCTCACAGTTTGCTGCCGCCATCGCCCGCATCGCTGCCAAACCCCGCTTGGCCTTTGTTATCACCTGGTCTATGTGCGCATTATAAACAAGGCTTCGATCAAACCGTATCCCCAGGTAATCCAGGTAATCCCCTTGGCAGTCCAAGGTATTCGCAACATTCTTCTCAGGAACCACATCTCTACTGCTTCCAATCTCTTCCTAATTTGTTCATTTATATTCCAAGATTCACAGCCATACAGCAAAACAGGTTCTATATAGCTCTTTAGTACTCTCTTTCTTACATTCAATGATAGCGACTTATTGCATAAGATATTCTTCATTTTTGTTTTAAATGCTACCTTTGCTAGGCCTATTCTGTTCTTAATCTTTATTGTGCATCTTCCATCTGATGTTATAGACGTCCCTAGATATTTAAAACTATCCACTTGGTGAAGAATTTTCCCCTCTATCTCTATTTCACATGTGGGTGTCACTTGTTTCTTTGTTATCACCATTGTTGTATATAGTGTTCTCTTTTCATCGGCCTCTTTCAGGAAAATGTTGCAGTGCAAGTCATTCGCAACATTTGTCCCAGGAACCATATATCCATTGAATCTAAGCTCTTCCTGATTTGTTCTATCACGTCCCAAGATTCATTGCCATGCAGAGGAACTGCGGTTATATAACATTTCAGCACTCTCTTTCTTACATTTAGTGATATTTACTTCTTGCATCAGACAGACGACACACTAGATGAAATACACTATTAGAGCACGTGTAATTCGACTAAAGACAAACTAGACACCCCTACAAAGATGTCTTCATTAGCCGGGTCTATCATCAGCCTGAACCAACAACTATTGAAGATATAGACATAATTCGTATCTAACCATTGAAATAGCACTATTTCTTGTCTAGGAATATTGAAGAATAACTCCAGTCGGACAATAAAATTAATAAGTAAATGGGAATATTCTTAAACAAGTGAATCGGTACAACTGTCTTAGACCAGTCATAACATCTGAAGGGAGTTGCCTTGGAGAAATATTCCAACTATTACCATGGCGAAGGTAGCCTTTTGCAAGATGGAAAACAAGCTGATCAACAATAAGATGTTTGCAGCGAGTAAGAGAGAGAGTTGAAGTGCTACATAGAACCTGTACTTTTGTATGGATGTGAAACGTGGACAATGAACAGACAAGCTGAAAACATCTAATGGATGTGGAAACGTGGTTTCTGAGGACAATTCAGAGAATACCTTGGACAGACAGAAGAACCAATGAGCAAGTCCTACAAGAAACACACGAAAACAGCAACTGATTAGAGAAATTAAACGCAGACAGGCAAACGTTTTGGACACGTTATGAGAAGAAGAAAATATTGGAGAACTTGGTGACAACTGGCAATATTGAGGAGATAAGAACAAGAGGAAGGCAGGGAAGTAAATACATGAATGGCTTAACCATGTGGTATTTCCAGACAAGAACACAGAGCTGATCCACGACTCTGGTGATCGCGTGAGAAGGCGAAACATGACCGCCAAAGCTTATCGACATGGCTCACGGTGATGATGGTGAGTCAGACTAAAGGGCTGACGATTGTGTTGAATGGTTTTGACGAAACACTGCACAGTTCTATCAACATTTAGGATGTATATAATTTCAGTTAGTGTTACATCTTTTCCCTCTCAGTTTCCACGGACTTGGGACCGTCACCTGGCAATTAAATATGCCGCGTGGTCTGATTAAAAAGATTGTGACCAAGCCATTTCTGGCATGTATGTCACAAGTTATGTTAGTTAATGAATTACACATTAGGGATTATGTCACAAAAACATTGGTTAGTAAATAAGTAACATAAAGAGTGGTTAGTGAATGAGAAAGATTAACATTAGTTAGTGTATAAGTAATATAAATAGTGGTTAGTGAATGAGAAACATTAACATTAGTTAGTGTATAAGTAATATAAAAAGTGGTTAGTGAATAAGAACATTAACATTAGTTAGCGAATCAGCAACATAAAGAGTGATTAGTGAATGAATATTATTAACATTAGTTAGTGAATAAGTAACATCAAGTCAGTTATTGCGTTAACTAGAAGCTTCTATTTGTTTCAAAGTTATTGTTCGCCTGTAGTTTTAACAAATCCCGATTACTGATGATAACGTGTGGTTATGTATTGACTATATGGGGCTAGCCCCATGTTTGTGTCGAACAATCAACACTCAGCGCATAATTGATAAAGGATTATGGCGCCTTTACTTCCCATACGATTTCTGGGCACCCATTTAGAATGGTTCAACCTGTAAGCCCCGTTTATGTATTTAATAGCAGCCTCTATAAGAATTCGAACACATGCCCAGTCGGTCGGCAAGTAAGTATGCAACACCGGCTATAGTATTGTTGTCAGTGTTGGTTCTCTCATTGTTGGAACTGAGTCTGCGCCGTGAGATATTTAGTCGACTTTTGTCGCATCAACCTTATCTACTTGTCCCTGTGATATTATATATATGGACATCTGATTTTCATGTCTCTGTGATATTATATACATGGACATTTGATGTACTTGTCACTGTGATATTATACATGGACTAGTGATTCTCTTGTTTCTGGGATAATATATACAGCATGTAAATATAAAGCAATGGCAAACTACTGAACGTAACACTTGCCTAGTACATCAACAGCAGCTGAAAATGCTGGTGTTGACTGCAACGTCCCGTAAGGGATACGCAACAACAACAAACAAAAATTTAAATATAGTATAGTTTATTGTGAATGGTGAAAAGAAAAAAATTGCTCTAATATTTTAATTAAACAGTTACGTTATTTTTTTTCAAGCACTTGTGTATTATTGTCATATAAAAATATTTAATGTCCTTTTTTAACACTCTTAATTAATGCAAACTAAAGTTAATATTACTCATTCACTAACCACTGGAAGTCTCCGTGGCGAAATGGTCAACACGTCTGTCTCGTGCTCCGAAGGTTGTATGTTTGATTCCATGCTACGTCTTTCGATTCGAGAGTGCAATTTTCTCGGAGACTCCTGGGGGTCGTCGCTGGAGCTACGGTGATCGTGCTTTGTGCGACGATTTCGGCAGGCCGCCCTGCTGACAGAAACCGAGCCATATGGGATAAAACCCTTTGCAATGAAGTCGATCCTCTAGACATTTAAGACTTTGTTTTATTCGCATTGATTCAGACTGCTGAATACAATATATGATACTGGAAATATACCTCATGAATTATGTAACTCTGTATTTATTGCAATCCCAAAGAAACCAGGAGCCTTGGAATGTGATCAAAATCGAACAATTAGTATAATGAGTCACATCACGAAGATTTTGTTTAGAATTATCATGCAAAGAGTTAGGAAGAAAATACAACCTGAAATATGAGAAGAACAATGTGGGTTTGTAGAAGGCAAGGGTACAGTAAAAGCAGTGTATATACTGAGAACAGTAATTTACATTCTATAGAAGTAAACAAAGATCTACACATGTGCTTTATTGACCACACAAAGGCTTTCGATAAAGTGAGACATGTCGATATGATAAGGATGCTTAAAGATCTACAAATTGATGGAAAAGACCTTAGACTTGTAAACAACATATATTGGAAACAACAAGCTGCCATAAGAATTGATAATGATGTAGGGCAATATCAGCCTATTAAAAGAGGTGTGAGACATTGGTGTGTAATGTCTCCAGATTTTTTGTCCCTGTACAGTGAAAATATTTTCAGAAATATAGACGATATGGAAGGAACAACACTGCTTGACGATGCATCAATAACATTAGATATGCAGATGACACAGTCATCGAAGGCATACCTCAGAGTAGCTGCAGACACAGACCACCCACTGCATGAGACGCTGGACGCAGTTAAGGGTCAGCGACTGATAAGAGGGAAATCATGGACGGCTCAGGCGGAGGATACGATCAGACAGGTGTACCCCTTGGAGAACATTAGGTGTGGAGAGGAGTGGATCAGAGTGCTAGCGGAGCAGTCAGACTTGTGCAGAGTTATAATCACATTAAGCCGGGAGTGCAGGGAGTGGCAAGCAGGGACCACGGAAGTGGAAATCCAGCGAATAATTCAGGACAATGCTCACTCGAGTGATGTGATTATCTACACAGATGGTTCGGTGTCAAGAGGTGAGAGAAGTGGCTGGGGGTTCATAGCCAAAGCTAATGGTCGATGTTTGGGGCAGGAGAGCCTGGCATATGATACCACAACATCCAGCTTAAGAATGGAAGTGGAGGCAGTCATTGCGGCTCTCCGCTGGATGGAGAATACGACACACACACACATCGTGATTGTAACTGACTCAGAAAGCATGCTGACGAGGGTGAGGACGGGCAGACTTCGTGCGGAGTGGCTTGCTTCGCTTCGGAGGTTACGGGTGACAAGCATCGCCTGGATCTTTTCTCCGGGGCATGCCGGTGTGCTGGGAAATGAACAGGCGGACAGATTGGCTGGCTCTTTAGAACTTGGTGGAGTATTGATACATGACAAGGCAGACGTGGTTGCGGCCTTGTGGGAGCACGTGCACACCTCGGAGGAGCAAATGGATTACCATGGTCTGGCAAGAATGAGACAACGAGGAGTTACGAAGGGATCTGGCCGACGCTCAACGCTCAGATGAAAGGCGAGACGGACTTATAATCAGATTTCTTCTGGTACTATTAGTGTTGGAACTCTTCGCTGGCTGCTGAGGATGGGGACGGAGCACTTATGGGAATGCCCCGAATGCTGTAATGTCGATTCCTAAATCAATCAATCAATCAATCATGACACAGTCTTGATTGCAGACAATTAAAAGGACCTGCAACATTTAGTAGATGTGGTTGTTGCACACAGTGAACAACTAAGGTTAGAATTGAATTGTAAGAAGACACAGATTATGGTCGTCACTGGGAAAAGGGAAATAACCACAATGTAATATACACGTAAATGCGCATATTCTTAAACAAGTGAATCAGTACAGTTATCTCGGAACAGTCATAACATGTGATGGGAGATGACAAGAAGAAATTAGAACAAGAATTGCCATTGCGAAGGTAGCTTTTTGCAAGATGAAAAACATACTGACAATAAAACGATACCAATTGAAACGAGAAAAAGAATGTTGAAGTGCTACATAGAACCTGTACTTTTGTATGGGTGTGAAGCGTGGACAATGAGCAGACAAGCTGAAAAAACATCTGATTGCTGTGGAAATATGGTTTCTGAGGAAGATGCAAAGAATACCATGGACAGACAGAAAAACCAATGAGCAAGTCCTTCAAGAAACAAATGAAGATCGTAAACTGATTAGAGACATTTGACGTAGACAGTCAAAATTTTTGGGACATGTTATGAGAAGAAATGAATTGGAGAACTTGGTGACAACTGGTAAGATCGAAGGGGAGAGACCAAGGGGAAGACCATGAAGTAAATACCTGGATGGATTTGCCCCTTGGCATGGTCGAGACGGAAACACGCAGCTGATCAACGACACTGGTGATCCAGTGAGATGGCAAAACGTGACCGCCAACGCTTATCGGCATGGCACATGATGGATGGATGGATGGATGGATGGATGGATGGATGAATGGATGGATGGATGGATGGATGGATGGATGGATGAATGGATGAATGGATGAATGGATGGAAGGATGGAAGTTTTATTCACTAACCGCTGTTTATGTTACATATTCACTAAATCTAAATTAACGTATTCCTAGTAGTCAAATGAAAGATATTAGAGAGTTAGAAATGCAATTAATGTTAGTAGTAACTATAGTGACTAAAAATATACTGAAAATAAACGCCAGCTGTTGATTTAGTTTAATAGTTAATGAAACAATACACTAACAGATATAGAATTTATACTTACAGGCTGTCAATAAGGCTGCTATAGACTCCATCTCTGTGTAATTCCTTCAGCAATGTCGCGGCTGATGCTCTCCCTTAAGGATCACTGTGTAGAGTACGCTCCAGGCATCGACGCACAGGTTGAGGAATAATAGACATCAGTAGAGCTATGTCCAGACATTCATGGACCTTGTCGGATAATGGCAGCGACTTGAACTCCATGCACCAGAGTTCCACACCCAGAGAGTACGGATTTATTTTATAAGGATTCGTGAGTCTGTGGCAGGACTTTTCTGGAGCCTTGAAGCCAAATGTTCCACCCGTGCCTATAGAAGAAATCATGGACATTCCTCGGGGAAAGCCAACCACCGACAGTCGAACGTCTCCGAGAACCGCGTCTTTGTTGGCGTCTATGAAAATATTATCATGTTTGATGTCATTGTGTACAATTGCCTTTTTATCATTCAGATATCGCACAGCACACGCCAGCTGGACGAAATACTTGATGCCTACATCTTGGGTTATGGTTTGAAGTTTGGAGGTCAAGTTTCCATTAGGGTAGTAGACAGTAGAAATGGCCAGGTGTTCACCACATTGAGCTGATATAATATGAGATGCCTGATGATATGAGGAGCCGGTCGCTCAGAAAGCAGTTGCAAACTACTGAGCGTAATCTTGCCTAGTATATCAACAGAAGCTGAAAATGCTGATGTTGAATGTAGCGTCCTGCAAGAGATATGCAACAACATAAAAACAGAACAGTTAGACTTAGCAAACAATAAAGAACAGATAGATTTAGTTTGTTAATTAGTTAGTTAGTCGTCAGATCATCCTCGTTGCACATCGAACCATTTAGTCCATAAGTGCTCGGATCCCCTCCTCAGCAAATCCCGCAGCGTGAGCGGCTAAGGATACTAGTTCTGTGTTGGATTATCAATCTTCTTTAGCTTCCTGCGTAGTGTTCTTGTTTGGCCACACTTCTTTTAATTTGCTGTTCTCGCAGTCTGACCATGGTTGTAGATTCACAGTCATCACTTGGTTCTCGCAAAAGCCTTACTTCTCGTATAGAGCATTCAGAATGTCAGTCTGGTCCATGGAGCGTCCGCCCTCCACAGTAGCCTTACCTGCGAGCATGTCAGCCCGCTCATTTCCTTGTACTCCCGCATGCCCTGGCACGAATATGAAACTAATCTTTGCCAGCAGAGACAGCAACAACTCTCTTCAGATCCACCCCATCTCTATCCGCAGTATTACTAAATAGACTAAAACCATATTCAGAAGACATATTAGGTGACTACCAGGCGGGTTTTAGACAAAACAGATCAACAATAGATCAGATATTTATCTTACGAAAAATAGCCGAGAAAAATTGGGAATATAAAAGAGATATCCATAACATTTTTGTGGATTATAAAAAGGCTTATGATTGTGTCCAGAGGAAAAGTCTATGGAATTCTATGCAAGAATTTGGAATACCAAGGAAGTTAATCGACATGACCAGACTCTGCATGGAAGATACTTATAATATAGTAACATATTTGAATAACGAAGACACAAACAATAGATTGCACGATTTATTGCCTGGCATATTTCGCTGCATCTCGTCAGGTACATACTGCAGAAATGACACAACTTACGTGAATTAATTAGATAAATCCTTCAAACTGAAATATACACATGTTCGCACAGTAATGTCGATTGTCTACCACAGTAATTTTAAACTGACTAACATGTCTTTCTGTTTACACAAGGACGGCTTACGAAGGTTGATTAGTATGGCTTCAGCAAACTTTAACAATCGACTACTTTGTGTGTTGAACAACACACGGAAGGCACTGTCTCTTTCAACCACGTGAGCAGTCTCGAGCACATGTCTCCCGACCGAAGAAGCCAGATTTTTCCGGTGTGTCGGCCTGCTTGGCTACCATCTTCTGTATGCAGTATTTTGTCCTACCAATTCGGAATATGTTCCGAAACCCTGCAATGTAACTGTCGCTCAGTTCTGCCTATGTAGATGGCCTCGCATCTGCATGTAAATTGGTAAATACAATTTGATTTGGCGTACAAAGCTACAGGTTCTTTTACTGCTGGGACTGGGATCGGTGTGTTTCGGTACCTGATGACTAGAGCTGCAGCACAGAATGTTCGCTCGACTGCTGTGGTGAGCCGGTCCCGCAGACGTTGCATTACGTCATCTCCTCGGAAGGTTAGCTGGATGAATACTTTGAGTTTAGGGACTGTAGTTACTTCTGATTTCGGTTTGGGCTGTTGGCAGTATCATAGTAACATATGAAGGCAGGAAATCAGACCCTTTCCAAATAACATCTGGCTTGAAACAGGGTGATGCACTATCGCCGCTACTCTTCAATCTGGCTCTAGAGAAAGTTGTAAGGAAGGTAAAGGAGGAATATGATATTGGAGGAACATCCAAGCTGCTTGGTTATGCAGATGATATAGATATTATAGGGGGAAATGAACAAAAGACATTGGAAATATTGACTCACTTAAAGGAAAAAGCTCAACAGATGGGGTTGGTTATCAACCAAGATAAGACAGAATATATGGTAATTTCAAGAGAAGGAATGCCTACAAACTCTGGCCACATACAAATAGATAATATGACCATTAAAAGAACGGAAACATACACATACCTAGGTACAATCTTCAACTGCTCCAACATCATAAGGGAAGAAATACAAACTAGAATCAATTCTGGAAATAAGATATACTATGCACTACAACATCTACTAAAATCAAATGCGCTATCTCGTAACACCAAAATCACAATATACAAAACACTGATCAGACCAGTTGTGCTGTATGGCTCTGAAACCTGGAGTACAACGAAAGGAGACGAAGCCTTGTTACAAACCTTTGAGAACAAAGTTTTAAGACGCATCTTTGGACCCATTAGGGATACACAAAGTGGAGAGTGGAAAAGAATAAGTAACAAAGACATTTATGATCTGTTTAAGTCCACGCTAATCACTGGTATCATGAAGGCTAATAGACTACAGTGGCTGGGGCATATAGAAAGAATGAAAGATAATAGGGAAACAAAACTCGCTTACACTCAGGAATAAATGACCGTAGACCCCGAGGTAGACCAAGAAGACGGTGGAGAGATAATATATATACAGACCTACAAGCACTTGGAATCAACGACTGGCAAGAGAAGGTCCACCAGAGAGACGAATGGAGACGGATTGTATCTGCAGCAAAGAACCTCAATGGCTCGGAACGCTGAAGAATTATTATTATTATTATTATTATTAATTATTATTATTATTATTATTATTATTATTATTATTATTGTTATTGTTGTTGTTATTATTGTTGTTGTTGCTGTCGTCGTCGTATTTGTAATCATCGTCATCATTATCATCATCATCATATATAACTAGTTTGGCACATTTAATCTACAGCACAGACTGCAAGATGCTCCAACCATTGTGCTACTCTAGGTGTTGTTCAGACAGACTCACAAAGAGAACTAGCAACTCGCATCAGAAAAGGACAGTTCACATTCTGTGGGCATGTCATGAGAAGTGGAAAACTAGGGCATGTTGTCACAACGGGAAAGCAGGAGGAGGTGGGGGGGGGGGAGTCAGGGGAGAAACAAGAGAATAAATGCTGGACAGTTTGACATCATGGCATGGAGGCACGTCTGTAACGGAAATGGGCGGCGGTACGCTAGACAGAAGGCTGTGGACAGACATGGTCACCAAAGGCATAAGGCATGGACTACAGGAAGAAGAGGACACGTACAAAATGTATATTACAATTTAATAGGATTGAACAGTGAACAAACAGTTCTATTCAACAAGAACTCAGAATTGTGAAAACGAAACAAAAATTGTTTATTAAGATAAACAAAAATGAGAAAATGAAATTCAAATCAATGTATCCCCTTAGTGAATTTTAACACAGGCACCATAAACAATATTTTGCACGATTGATTGCCTGGCATATTTCGCTGCATCTCGGCAGGGGACGAGACAAGATGCTAGGAAATGGTCCAGAACATTAAATGGTGTAATATATTGTTTATGGCTTGTGTGTTAAAAATACAATTAAATGTTTTGGAGATTTGTGAAAACATGGGCAGACTACATGATGGCGGAGCTTAAAACGCTTGCACTTCAACTTCTAGTGCGCCGATTTCGGGGTGGAGGAATTCGTTCAGTACACGGGCTAGTCGGGATTCAACGTTGAACTTCCGTTCAGAAAACAATGGCAACCTACTGAATGTAAACTTGTATACAAAATCAACATAGGTTCATGTCATGTGTAAACTACATATCACGTCTTGAATCCATCTACGTTGTGGTCTTCCTGTTTTCCGACTCCTCTGTACACTATATTGCAACGTCCTACAAAAGACATATAACACTCTTTTAAACATGAAAGTCTAGAAAATATGGAGGAAAGTGTACTATTATCATCATCATGTGAAATGCCGATAAGCGTGGCGGTCATGTTTGGCCATCTCGATCACCAAAGTGTTCTTGTCTCGGCCATGGCATGCAATCCGAGGTATTTGCTTCTCCGACTGCCACTTGTTTTTTTTCCCCTCAGTCTTGTCAGTTGTCACCGAGTTCCCATATTTATTTTTTCTCATAACGTGTCCAAATCATTGTGACTGTCTAAGTCTAAATTCTCTATTCAGTTTACGGTTTTTATTTGATTCTTGTAGGACTTCGTCATTGGTTTTTCTGTCTGCCCATGGCATGCTTTGCATTTTTCTCCGAAACCATATTTCCACAGTCATAGATGTTTTTTGTTGTCAGTTTGCCTGCTCATTGTTCACGCTTCATATCCATACAAAAGTTCAGGTTCTGTGTAGCACCTCAACAGTCTTTTTCTCGTTGCGATTGACATCTGTTTAATGGTCAGTATGTGTTACGTCTGGATAAAGGCTGCCTTCTCCACGGAGATTCTTGTTCTAATCCCATCTACGCTCCTCTCATTAGATGTTATGATTGTTCCAAGATAGTTGTACCAATTCACTTGTTTAAGACTATTCCCATTTACATGTATATCATACTGCGGTATTTCCTTCTTCCTGGTGACGACAATAATCTGTGTCTTCATACAATTTAATTCTAACCCTAGTTGTTCACTGTATGAGAAAACTGTGTCTACTAAATGCTGCAGATCCAGATAATGGTCTTAAACCAACACTGTATGATCCGCATATCTAATGCTATTGATGTTACTTCTCCCAATGGTGATTCCTCTCATATCTAATGTTATTGATGTCGCAGTCCCCAATAGCGAATCTCTTAATATCTAATGTTATTGATATCATATCCCACTTCTTTCTCCCTACCACAATTTTGAATCCTTTCATATCAAATGTTATTGATATGACTGACGTCCCTCAATGATGATTCCTCTCATATAGTGTATAGAGGAGTCGGAAAAGAGGAAGACCACAACGTAGATGTGATATGTAATTTACACATGACAGCAACAGAAGCTTACAATGGAGAGACATTTAAATAGACTGTTATGGGAGTAAAGTTCTAGACAGGACAAGCGAATTGGTTACGCCACCTGCCTCGAAACCCCAAGGTTGTGGGTTCGATTCCGGCGTACGTCGCTTGGTTCACGAGTGCAGTTTTCTCTGAGAAAACCCGGGGCTTGTCGCTGGAGTTGCGTAGTTCGTACTTTGTGCTACGCATTCGGCATGCCGCCCTGCGGACAGTTACTGAGTCACATAGGATTAAACCCGGTGCAACGAATTCGACCCTTTTGACTTTTAACAGATTCAGTTCGAAACAAAAAGGAGGTTTAGACCTAACAAAAATGGTTGAAATGATAAATAGGGAGGTGTTGTCACAGTTATGACTTTATGCCGAGACCGTGATGAGCAGATCTACTAAGGGGTAAGACACGGGTGTGTTTTGTCACCAAATTCTCTGATTGGAAAGAAAACTAATGCAAAATATTTTACATGTTTGGCGTCTGAAAAGTCTCTACGACAATATTTGCTATCATTATGAGGTACATGAACATGTGCCTGCCAAAAACATTATCACAAAGAAAAAAAATCCAGAACAGTGCTACGAAACTGATATTGGACCAGATATATTATCCGACAGGTAGACTGCCGTTTATTTGTAACATTATCTATCACATGAGGTCACATACTGGATATCTAAGGTATAGCATATACTCAACATGTTTTTAGAAGCTATTGATCAGAATAGCAATATATGTCCATGGATATTATGCTATAAGTTCTTCAAATTAACTATTTGCATTACACAGCCCTAATTTATACTCCAAGAATTTATATTTCTTTGTCTCCCTTGTTCCAATACATTATTTCAATTTATTTCCCTTGATACTACAATTCCTATTATATATATATTCTACATTTTTACATATGAAACATTACAATTTACAATGATGTAAACGAGGTACAATATTCATAGGAGAAGCAACGGTTGCAGCAGGATGAAACAAAAGGAAATTAAAAACCGTTAGGTACGCATAGCTCCTGCGAAAGGTGATATCCTAAACACAGACATAGTGTACATACAATGAACTCCACAACGATGAACATACATTTTGTTTGTTGTTGTTGTTGTTATTGTTGTTGTTGCTTTTTTGGTCTATACATGGTATTCGTTGCATTTTCCTCAGAAACCCTATTTCCAGCCATTAGACGTTTTTCCCGCTTGTCTGCTAATTATCCACGCTTCACGTCCATACAAAAGTACAGGTTCTATGAAAAACCTCAATACGCTTTTTATCGTTGCAATTGACATCTCTTTATCGGTCAGTATGTTTCCCGTCTGGCAAAAGGTTACATTCGACATGGAGATTCGTGTTCTAATCTCGCCAAAGCACCTCCCATCTGATGATATGACTTTTCAGAGATAGTTTTACCAATTCACTTGTTTAAGAATATTCCCATTTACCTATATATTACATTGTGGTACTTCCTTCTTCCTAGTGACGACCATAATATGTGTCTTCATACAATTTATTTGTAAACCGAGTTGTTCAATATGTACAACAACCGCATCTACTAAATGTTGCAGTTCCTGCTAATTGTCTGTAACCATTACTGTATCAGCTGTATATCTAATGTTATTGATGTTATGTCACCCAGTGGTGATTCCTCTCATATCTAATGTTACTGATGTCACTCCACCAATGGTGATTGCTCTCATATCTAATATGGTTGATGTTATGTCTCTCTCTCTCCCCCCCCCCCCCCCCCCGATTGTGATTCTTTTCACACCTAATGTTATTGATATGACTGACGTCCCTCAATGATGATTCCTCTCATATAGTGTATAGAGGAGTCGGAAAAGAGGAAGACCACAACGTAGATGTGATATGTAATTTACACATGACAGCAACAGAAGCTTACAATGGAGAAACATTTAAATATACGGTTATGGGAGTAAAGTCTTAGACAGGACAAGCAAATTGGTTACGCCACCTGCCTCGAAAACCCAAGGTTGTGGGTTCGATTCCGGCGTACGTCGCTTGGTTCACGAGTGCAGTTTTCTCTGAGAAAACCCGGGGGCTTGTCGCTGGAGTTGCGTAGTTCGTACTTTGTGCTACGCATTCGGCATGCCGCCCTGCGGACAGTTACTGAGTCATATAGGATTAAACCCGGTGCAACGAATTCGACCCTTTTGACTTTTAACAGATTCAGTTCGAAACAAAAAGGAGGTTTAGACCTAACAAAAATGGTTGAAATGATAAATAGGGAGGTGTTGTCACAGTTATGACTTTATGCCGAGACCGTGATGAGCAGATCTACTAAGGGGTAAGACACAGGTGTGTTTTGTCACCAAATTCTCTGATTGGAAAGAAAACTAATGCAAAATATTTCACATGTTTGGCGTCTGAAAAGTCTCTACGACAATATTTGCTATCATTATGAGGTACATGAACATGTGCCTGCCAAAAACATTATCACAAAGAAAAAAAATCCAGAACAGTGCTACGAAACTGATATTGGACAAGATATATTATCCGACAGGTAGACTGCACTTCATTTGTAATATTATCTATCACATGAGGTCACATACTGGATATCTAAGGTATAGCATATACTCAACATGTTTTTTAGAAGCTATTGATCAGAATAGCAATATATGTCCATGGATATTATGCTATAAGTTCTTCAAATTAACTATTTGCATTACACAGCCCTAATTTATACTCCAAGAATTTATATTTCTTTGTCTCCCTTGTTCCAATACATTATTTCAATTTATTTCCCTTGATACTACAATTCCTATTATATATATATTCTACATTTTTACATATG
The DNA here is from genome assembly GCA_014155875.1 of Cepaea nemoralis. NCBI lineage: Eukaryota > Metazoa > Mollusca > Gastropoda > Stylommatophora > Helicidae > Cepaea > Cepaea nemoralis. The sequence continues at coordinate 20,954 of JACEFZ010019432.1, forward strand.
AAACATTACAATTTACAATGATGTAAACGAGGTACAATATTCATAGGAGAAGCAACGGTTGCAGCAGGATGAAACAAAAGGAAATTAAAAACCGTTAGGTACGCATAGCTCCTGCGAAAGGTGATATCCTAAACACAGACATAGTGTACATACAATGAACTCCACAACGATGAACATACATTTTGTTTGTTGTTGTTGTTGTTATTGTTGTTGTTGCTTTTTTGGTCTATACATGGTATTCGTTGCATTTTCCTCAGAAACCCTATTTCCAGCCATTAGACGTTTTCCCGCTTGTCTGCTAATTATCCACGCTTCACGTCCATACAAAAGTACAGGTTCTATGAAAAACCTCAATACGCTTTTTCTCGTTGCAATTGACATCTCTTTATCGGTCAGTATGTTTCCCGTCTGGCAAAAGGTTACATTCGACATGGAGATTCGTGTTCTAATCTCGCCAAAGCACCTCCCATCTGATGATATGACTTTTCAGAGATAGTTTTACCAATTCACTTGTTTAAGAATATTCCCATTTACCTATATATTACATTGTGGTACTTCCTTCTTCCTAGTGACGACCATAATATGTGTCTTCATACAATTTATTTGTAAACCGAGTTGTTCAATATGTACAACAACCGCATCTACTAAATGTTGCAGTTCCTGCTAATTGTCTGTAACCATTACTGTATCAGCTGTATATCTAATGTTATTGATGTTATGTCACCCAGTGGTGATTCCTCTCATATCTAATGTTACTGATGTCACTCCACCAATGGTGATTGCTCTCATATCTAATATGGTTGTTGTTATGTCTCTCTCTCCCCCCCCCCCCCCCCGATTGTGATTCTTTTCACACCTAATGTTATTGATATGACTGACGTCCCTCAATGATGATTCCTCTCATATAGTGTATAGAGGAGTCGGAAAAGAGGAAGACCACAACGTAGATGTGATATGTAATTTACACATGACAGCAACAGAAGCTTACAATGGAGAAACATTTAAATATACGGTTATGGGAGTAAAGTCTTAGACAGGACAAGCAAATTGGTTACGCCACCTGCCTCGAAAACCCAAGGTTGTGGGTTCGATTCCGGCGTACGTCGCTTGGTTCACGAGTGCAGTTTTCTCTGAGAAAACCCGGGGGCTTGTCGCTGGAGTTGCGTAGTTCGTACTTTGTGCTACGCATTCGGCATGCCGCCCTGCGGACAGTTACTGAGTCATATAGGATTAAACCCGGTGCAACGAATTCGACCCTTTTGACTTTTAACAGATTCAGTTCGAAACAAAAAGGAGGTTTAGACCTAACAAAAATGGTTGAAATGATAAATAGGGAGGTGTTGTCACAGTTATGACTTTATGCCGAGACCGTGATGAGCAGATCTACTAAGGGGTAAGACACGGGTGTGTTTTGTCACCAAATTCTCTGATTGGAAAGAAAACTAATGCAAAATATTTTACATGTTTGGCGTCTGAAAAGTCTCTACGACAATATTTGCTATCATTATGAGGTACATGAACATGTGCCTGCCAAAAACATTATCACAAAGAAAAAAAATCCAGAACAGTGCTACGAAACTGATATTGGACCAGATATATTATCCGACAGGTAGACTGCCGTTTATTTGTAACATTATCTATCACATGAGGTCACATACTGGATATCTAAGGTATAGCATATACTCAACATGTTTTTAGAAGCTATTGATCAGAATAGCAATATATGTCCATGGATATTATGCTATAAGTTCTTCAAATTAACTATTTGCATTACACAGCCCTAATTTATACTCCAAGAATTTATATTTCTTTGTCTCCCTTGTTCCAATACATTATTTCAATTTATTTCCCTTGATACTACAATTCCTATTATATATATATTCTACATTTTTACATATGAAACATTACAATTTACAATGATGTAAACGAGGTACAATATTCATAGGAGAAGCAACGGTTGCAGCAGGATGAAACAAAAGGAAATTAAAAACCGTTAGGTACGCATAGCTCCTGCGAAAGGTGATATCCTAAACACAGACATAGTGTACATACAATGAACTCCACAACGATGAACATACATTTTGTTTGTTGTTGTTGTTGTTATTGTTGTTGTTGCTTTTTTGGTCTATACATGGTATTCGTTGCATTTTCCTCAGAAACCCTATTTCCAGCCATTAGACGTTTTCCCGCTTGTCTGCTAATTATCCACGCTTCACGTCCATACAAAAGTACAGGTTCTATGAAAAACCTCAATACGCTTTTTCTCGTTGCAATTGACATCTCTTTATCGGTCAGTATGTTTCCCGTCTGGCAAAAGGTTACATTCGACATGGAGATTCGTGTTCTAATCTCGCCAAAGCACCTCCCATCTGATGATATGACTTTTCAGAGATAGTTTTACCAATTCACTTGTTTAAGAATATTCCCATTTACCTATATATTACATTGTGGTACTTCCTTCTTCCTAGTGACGACCATAATATGTGTCTTCATACAATTTATTTGTAAACCGAGTTGTTCAATATGTACAACAACCGCATCTACTAAATGTTGCAGTTCCTGCTAATTGTCTGTAACCATTACTGTATCAGCTGTATATCTAATGTTATTGATGTTATGTCACCTAGTGGTGATTCCTCTCATATCTAATGTTACTGATGTCACTCCACCAATGGTGATTGCTCTCATATCTAATATGGTTGATGTTATGTCTCTCTCTCTCTCTCCCCCACCCCCCCCCCCCCCGATTGTGATTCTTTTCACACCTAATGTGATTGATGTCACGTCCGCCACTGATGATTCTTCTCATATCTATTGTGATTGATCTTATGTCCACCAATTATGATTCCTCTCATATCTAATATTATTTATTTCATGTCCCCCAATGGTGATTCTCTCATAACTTAAGTAATTGATGATACGTCCTCTAAATGTTATTCCTTTCATATCTATTATTATTGATGTCACGTCTCCCACTTGCGATGCCTCTCATATCGAATGTTATTGATGTCACGACCCCCAATGATGAGTCCTCTCATATTTAATGTTATTGATGTCACGACCCCCAATGGCGACTCCTTTCATATCTAATCTTATTGATGTCACGTCCCCCGATGGTGATTCCTCTATTATTTAATGTCATTGATGTTATGTCCCTCAATGATGATTCCTCTCATTTAGTGTACACGGGAGACGGAAAATAGGATGATCACAACGTAGATGGATTCAAGATGTGAGAGATAGTTTACACAAGACAGCGTTATGCGTTATTATTGCTGCTGTTATTGCTACTGTTGTTATTATTAATTTGGTTTTGTTATTGTTATTATTATTCTTGTTGTCGTCGTCGCACTTGTAATCATTGTCATGATTATCATCATTATCATAATATATAATTAGTTTCACACATTTAATCTATAGCACAGACTGCAAGATGCCTCAACCATTGTGCTACCCAAGGTGTTGTTCAGACAGACTCTTATAGAGAGAGTAAATCGCATCAGATGATGACAGTTCCCAGGGCAACGGGAAAGCTGAAGGGGAGGACAGTAAGAGAGAAAACAAGAGAGTAGATGCTGGACAGTTTGACATCATGGCAAGGCGGAACATTTGTATCGGAAATGGGCGGCGGTACACTAGACAGAAGGCTGTGGACAGACATGGTCACTAGATGCATACGCAATGGACTACAGGAAGAAGAAGACACATACAAAATGTATATTATAATTTAATTGGATGGACCAGTGAACTAGCAGGTCTATCTAACAAGAACTCAGAACTGTAATATGGAATGGTTATTAAGAATTAAAACAAAATGAGAAAATGAAATTCAAAACAATTTATTTCCATAGTGAATTTAAACGCAAAAGCCACAAACAATATGTTACACGATAGATTGCCTGGCATATTTCGCTGCATCTCGTCAAGTGACGAGACGAGATGGATTGAAATATACCACACAGTAAATGGTGTCACTTATTGTACAAGAATTTTGTGTTTAAAGAAAATTAAATGTTTTGGAGATGTATGACACATGACAGCGACAAAGACTTACGATGGAGAGACATTTAAATGGACTGTTATCGGAGTAAAATTCTAGGCAGGACAAGGAACAGTTTCGCCACCTGCCACTCGCTCCGAAACTTGTGTGTTCGATTCTGGCGTACTTCCTTTGGTTCACGAGAGCAGTTTTCTCGGAGACACCCTGGGAATTGTGGCTGGAGATGAATTGTAAGTACTGTGTGCGACGCGTTCGACAAGCTGGCCTGTGGAAAGATACTAGGCCATATGGGATAAAACTCGGTGCAATGAAGTCGATCCTCTTGCCTTTTAATAGATTCAGTTCCAAACAAAAAGTATGTTCGGACCTAACGAAAATGGATGGCGGAAAATGATAAGTAGGGAGGTTTTGTTACAGTTACGACTTAATGCCGAGAGAGTGATGAGCAGACCAAGATGGGTAAGACACGGGTGTGTTTTGGCCGCCCAATTTTCGTATTAGAAAGAAATCTAAGGAAAAATATGTTATATGTTCGGCGACTGAGAGTTATTGCAGCTGAACACCTCAAATAGCACATCCATTACGTGGAATGTCAGCACCAAAGATTCACTGTGTGGGCTGCACAAAAAGGTGGACAATGCGTCCCAGTGACAGGAACTGGAATATTGCTTTGCTAGCAAAATCATTTCGTGGAAAGTCCAAATTGAAAACACGCTAAGTGGATGTCCTCTGCGGACTGACCTCTACTGGTTTGCAGCGGTCTGTGGCGAACGAAATGCCCAATATACGGATGAGAGGCTAAACAGACATGTGCAGGACGTGGCGATTCCTTGGGTGAGCCCAGTAAAAGTGCGCTATGTGTCGGCTTTGTAATTATAGAAGCCTCTTTGGATAGCGATGAATTCCCATGGTCTGCCCCTGCCTTCCCTTGAAGGCTGACCGGGATGTCACCGACTGTTCTAACTTGACCAGCTGTGATGTAGGTGACACCACAAAAGTGAGAGTCGAAAGTCCGTCGAAAAACCCGGGAAAGTTAAACCGGTCAACAAACGCCCGCAGACGTCGGTTGTTTGGCCTAAAGTCGCAATATCGCTGCTCCGCTGTAAACAGGCACAACGCAATCACGTCCGGAAAAGACTCCGGATGAACTCAGAAGAAGAAGAACACCTCAAACGGTGGCTTGTCTTTGTTAATACAAACATCAGCGACTGCCGTAATCCACTTGTGTATCAAAGACTAACATCCATATCATCTGTTTCTTTGCGCCATTAACTCTCTACGACAATCTGTGCTATCATTACGAGGCACACGCAGATGTGCCTGACAAACAATATGTATTGTCAGTCTAGAACTCAGGCCTTACAGCTAAACGGATAATGCACTAGATATAGTATCCCGTAGGTAGAGTGCCCTTCCTTTGTGATAATATCTACCACATGAGGTCACATACTGGACATCTAGAATATCGCAATTTCTTAACGTTTATTTTAGTGGCTATTGATCCAAGTGGCAATATATTTCCTTAGATATTATTCTATAAGCACTTCACACTATTTATTTGCATTACACAGTTTTTATTTATACTCCAATAAATTATTGTTCTTGTCTCCCTTTTTGCTTTTAAATTTTATTTAAATGTGTTTCCCTTGATCCTATGATTTCTGTAAAGCAACAGATGTCTGCATATGTATCTATGAAACATTACAAGAATTGAAACGAAGTGCCATATTCATAGGAAAAGTAACAGACACAGAAGAACGTAACGATAGAAAATAAAACAGTTAGGTACTTGTAACTCCTGCTAAAAGTGATATACTAAACACAGGAATAGTAAGTATATATATGTTTATATATATATATATATATATATATATATATATATATATATATATATATATATATATATATATATATATATATATATATATATATATATATACACACACACACACACACACACCTTACAACAAAATCCACGATGGTGAACATAAATTTATAAAAGAAAATCGGGTTGGGATGATAAAATATAAAATCATACAAAGAAAATATAACGTGACCAAACAATGTTTGACTGTCTACGTCTAATTTCCCTAATCAATTTACGGTTATTGTTTGTTTCTTGTAGGATTTGGTCATTAGTTTTTCTGTCAGTCCAAGGTGTTCTTAGCCTTTTACTCAGAAAGCAAACTTCCACAGCCATTAGATGTTTTCAGCTTGTCTGCTAATTATTCACGGTTCACATCCATACAAAAGTACAGGTTCTATGTAGCACCTCAACACTCGTTTTTGTTGTTGTTGCTATTAACATCTTCTTATTGGTCAATATGTTTTCCATCTGGAGAAAGGCTACCTTCGCCAAGGTTATTCTTGTTCTAATCTCGTCAAGGCACCTCCCACAAAAAGTTATGACTGTTCCGAGATTGTTGTACTAATTCACTAGTTTAGGAATATTTCAATTACCTGTATATTACATTGTGGTATTTCCTTCTTCCTAATGACGACCATAATCTGTATCTTCATACATTTAATTCTAACCCTAGTTGTTCACTGTGTGCAACAACCGCATCTACTAAATTTTGCAGATCCTGCTAATTGTTTGCAATCATCACTTTATCATCATCATATCTAATGTTTTTGATGGTACGTCCCCCAATCATGATTCCTCTCATATATAATGTTATTGATGTTAAGTCCCTCATTAATGATACCTTTCATATCTAATGTTATTAATGTTACGTTCCTCAATAGGGATTCTTCTCATATAGTGTACAAAGGAGTCGAAAAAGTGGAAAACCACACCGTAGATGGATTCAAGATGTGATAAGTACTTTACACATGACAGCCGACAGTCAGGTCTTAGTCGGATATGGCTGAACTACCGTATGCTAGTAGACGGTTCTACCTGCTTTTTGTTATCGCCGAAAGTTGGGCGGCGCTTACCAAACCCGACACCCCACATTGTGCCAACGGCTTCGGGCGGAAGAGCGCAATTGGGAGGCTACAAGCCTTATCCTGGTGCGAGGAAATGCAACCTAAAGACAAAATGTCATGGCAGGGAGACCAGGCCCTAAGCCTTGGTTGGCAGCTGGTCTAGGATCGAAGCTCCGACAGACAGACAGTGAGAGCATAGCTTTGCTGATCCGGCAGCTTCTGCAGCTTGTCTTGTTCCAGATTATAGGTCGTACCTTTCCTCTGGAGTGAACTAGGCAAGCTGAGAGAGGGATTATGCTGCATGGGCAACACAAGGTAGCTATATTTTAGCCCAGGCTTTGTGCTATAGAGAGGTATAACTCCATCCCTGGTCTTATCCAGTCTCGGAATCAAAGCGAAAGATTCAGTTACGGGTTATAAGTCCTCGACAATTGGCGTAGACATGGAGCACCTACAGCTACCGCCCGTCTCAAGAACGGAAGAAGAAACGAGAAGGAATCACACAACAGTTGAAATACAGTAGAAAGACGAGAATGTCACGTTCTATTTGCGCACGAATCAACACATACATGGTGCTCACTTTTTGAACACGAAGGGAGACATGGCTTGGTTACGGCAGTTGGGGTGTGTTACCAGCAAAGTGCAGCCTAGCGAAGAAAAAGAAATAGAAGACAATGAAAGTTTTCCATCAGGAAAGAGTTGATTCCAGATGTTGAGAAACAGTAACATGCCATCCAGCTACAAGGAGAAGAAAGAAGTCATATATATATATATATATATATATATATATATATATATATATATATATATATATATATATATATATATATATATATATATATATATATATATATATATATATATATATATATATATATATATATATGTATATACTGAGGACACGGCCAGGGTTCCAACAGGAAAATATTGCCATAACTATGATGCTGAAAATGAGGCAATCAAGATAGCAACAGAGAAATTACAAAATACCAGCCATGGTACACAACCTGTGGTGATATTGACAGATGCAAAATCAATCATAGAGGTGCTCCTGTCTAGCAAATTGCCAGATCTATGGACACTACTTTCTGAACTTAGCAGTCAACATAATGTCACAATACAGTGGATACCATACCACTGTGGAGTACCCGGAAACGACAGAGCTTATCAATTGGTTAAGGAAGGAGCAAAAGAAGAACAACCTGGTGTGCCCATTGCATACCACCAAAAGAAAAGATGATCAAATCAGTCAGAAGGCCACTAAACCCTACTCAAAAAGATTACCACGTTATGGACAGACCAGAACAGGTCATTATTCTGCGTCTCAGAACAGACACAATAGATTACGCAACCACAAGATTGGTGACTCATCATGTGCACATGTAGTTTCGCGTCGCAGACAGCAGAGCACATACTCCAAGACTGCCCAAACTACAACATATCCAGGCGAACCTTCTGGCCCAGAGAGACGACAGTGGAAGATAAACTCTATGGTTCGCTAAGTGAACTAGAAAAGACTGTTAGATTCATACAGGAGATAACATTGCAGTTATAGACATTTTTCAGGCGAACTAAAGAAGAAGAAGAAGAAGAAGAAGAAGAAGAAGAAGAAGAAGAAGAAGAAGAAGAAGAAGAAGAAGAAGAAGAAGAAGAAGAAGAAGAAGAAGAAGAAGAAGAAGAAGAAAGAAGAAGAAGAAGAAGAAGAAGAAGAAGAAGAACAAGAACAAGAACAAGAACAAGAACAAGAACAAGAACAAGAAGAATGGGTTGTAGTTATTATGACTTTTTGAAGCACAATGTAACGATCTATCGTCTGTCAAGACGGCAATGTGCCAATGAATGAATCATCATATATAACTATTTTCAGACATCTAATGAATAGCACAGACTGCAAGATGCCCCAATCATTGTGCTACTCCAGGCGTTGTTCAGACAGACTCACAAAGAGAACTAGCAACTCGCATCAGAAGAGGACAATTAATATTATTTGGGCATGTCATGAGAGCCGTCTCCCTGGCCCAGGCGTTAAACGATTTTCTCCGTAATCCCGTTTATCCACGTAGCGCGCCAGAATTGGAAGCGGTTCTCGCCGCGTTGGTAACTTACGGGATAAGTGAGCCGGCCGCTCAAAAAGCAATAGCAAACTACTGAGCATAATCTTGCCAAAAAATAAACAATCAGCTGAAAGATGCTGATGTCGACAGCGATGTCCTGTAAAGGATATGCGAAAAAACAATCAAAAAAACATTGTCATGAGAAGTGGAAAACTAGGGCATGTTGTCAAAACGGGAAAGCTGGAGGGGAGGAAAGTTGGGGGTGGGGGGGGGGGGGGCAAGAGAGCAGCGAACAGGTTACGCCACCTGCCTCTCCATCAGAAGGTTCTGGGTTCGATTTCGGTTCATAAGTGCAGTTTTCTGGGAGAAACATTGGGGCTTGTCGCTGGATTTGCGTAGTACGTACTTTCTACGGCGTGTTCGGCACCCCGCCTTGTGGATAAATACTGGGCCATGTGGGATAAAACCCCGTGCTATGAAGTAGATCCTCTTGACTTGTAACAGATTCATTTCCAAATAAAAGGTGCGTATGGACCTCGTATTAGAAAGAAAACTAAGATACAATATGTTACATGTTCAGCGACTGAGGTTTCTTGCAGCTAAACACCTCAAACGGCGGCTTGTCTTTGCTAGGATCTAATATAACTCCAGCGTTAGACAAACATTAGCGACTGCAGGTTTGCTAGTATTTATGTTTTATTGTTACTGTTGTCACTGTTTTGTCGTTGTTTTTGTGATGTTGTTATTGTTATTGTTGATATTATTGTTATTGTTGGTGTTGTCGTCGTCGCATTTGTTATAATCGTTATCATCATCATCATATATAGCTAGTTTCACTTAGTTATTGTATAGCACAGACTGCAAGGTGCCCTAACCATTGTGCTACTCTAAGTGTTGTTCAGACAGACTCACAAAGAGAACTAGCAACTCGCATCAGAAAATGAAAGTTTACATTCTATGGGTATGTCATGAGAAGTGGAAAACTAGGACATGTTGGTTCAAGGGGAAAGCTCGAGGGGAGGAAAGCCAGGGGAGAACAAGAGAGTAGATGCTGGACAGTTTGACATCATAGATAGAAGGATGTGGACAGACATGGTCATCAACGGCATACAGCTTGGGCTACAGGAAGAAGAAGACCCGTGCACAAATAATAGTGAACAAACATGTCTTTCCAACAAGAACTCAGAATTGTAAAATTAAAAAAACGCTTTTAAGATAAACAAAAAATGAGAAAATGAAATTCAAAACTACGTATTCCTTAGTGAATTTAAACACAGAAGCCACAAACAAAATGTTGCACGATTGATTGCCTGGTTTATTTCGCTGCATCGCGTCAGGTGACGAGGTGAGATGAGGGAAATATGCCAGGTAAGAAATCGTGTCACATATTGTTTGTGGCTTCTGTGGTTAAAGAAAATTAAATGTTTTGGATATGGAAAAAAACAAACAAACAAACAAGGGCAGTCTATGTGATCGCGGGGATTAAAACGCTTCTGCTTGAACTTCCAGTGCGTCATATTCGGGATCGGGGAATCGTTCAGTGCACGGGCTGGTCGGGCTTCAACGTTGACTTCCCATTCAGAAAACAATGGCAAACTACTGAATGTAAACTTGTATACAGACGGAATACGCGGTTGGGTTTTATCGCAACGTCCTGCAAAAACCATATAACACTTGTTTTTTTTTTTTTAACATGAAGTTTTGGAAAAGGTACCTATGGAGGAAAGTGTAACATCATCATCCCCATCATTATCATCATCGTCATCATCATCATCATATTCCATGCCGATAAGCGTGGTGGTCATGTTTCGCCATCACACACAATCACCAGAGTCGTGGATCAGATCTGAGTTCTTGTGTCGACCATGCCACTTGGTCAAACCATCAAAGTATTTATTCTCTGCCTTCCTTTTTGTTCATTTTCCCTCAGTCTTGCCAGTTGTCACCCTGTTCTCCCATTTATTTATTCTCACAACGTGTCCACAAAATTGTGACTGTCTATGTCTAATGTCTCTCATCAGTTTACGGTTTTTATTTATTTCTTGCAGGACTTGGTTATTGTTTTTTTTTCTTTTTTAGTATGTCCATAGTATTCTTTGCATTTGCCCCAGAAACCAAATTTCCACAGCCATTAGATGTTTCACAGCCTGTTTGCTAATTATCCACGCTTCACATCCTTACAAATGTATAGGTTCTATATAGCAACTAAACGTTCTCGTTGCAGTTGACATCTTGTATGGGTCAGAATGTTTTCCGTCTAGGAAAAGGCTACTTTCGCCATGGTGATTCTTGTTCTAATCTCGCCAAGGTACCTCCCATCAGATGGTATGATAACTGTACCGATTCACTTGTTTAAGAATATTCCCATATACCTGTATATTTTACTGTGGTATATCCTTCTTCCTAGTGACGACCATAATCTGTCTTTATACAATTTAATTCTAACCCTAGTTGTTCACTATGTGCAACAACCGCATCTACTAAATGTTGCAGATCCTGCTCTTTGTATGCAATGAACACTGCATCATCCGCATATCTAATGTTATTGATGTAACGTCCGCCAAAGATGATTCCTCACATATTTAATATTTCGATGTTACGTCTCTCAACGATGATTCCTGTCATATCTAATGTTATTGATATTACGACCCCCAATGATGATTCCTCTCATGTGAAAGTTATTGATGTTTCGTCCTTCAATTTTGATTCCTCTTATATCTAATGTTATTGATATTACGTCCCTTAAAGATGATGTCTCTCATATATTGTACAAAGGAGTCGGAAAAGAGGATCACCACAACTAGATGGATTCAAGATGTGATAGGTAGTTTACACATGACAGCAACAGAGGTTTACAACGGAAAGACATTAAATAGACTGTTATGGGAGTAAAGTTCTAGACAGGACAATCGAAGTGGTTACGCCCCCTGCCACGCATTCCGAACGTTGTGGGTTTGATTCCGGCGTACGTCGTCTGGTTCACGAGCAGCTTTCTCGGAGAAACCTCTGGCTTGTTGCTAGAGTTGCGTAGTTCGTACTTTGTGCGACGCGTTCGGCAAGCCAACCTGCGGAAAGTTACCGAGATATATGGAATAAAACAGGGTGCAACGAAATCAATTCCCTTGACGTTTAGCAGATTCAGGTCCACACAAAAAAGTAGGTGTGGACCTAACAAAAATAGACGGCGGAAAATGATAAGTAGGGAGGCTTTGTCACCGTTATGACGTAATGTCGAGACATTGATGAGCAGATCATGTAAGGGGTAAGACTCGGGTGTGTTTTGTCGCCAACTTCTTGTATTAGAAAGAAGACTAAGGTAAAATATGTTACATGTTCGGCGACTGAGTGTTATTGCAGTTGAACACCTCAAACAACGGTTTGTCTTTGCTAGGATCAAATATAACTCCAGCGTTCAGGCAAACATCAGCGACTGTCGTAATCCACTTCGTAATCGCGCTATTAAAAGTCTGTACAAAAATATTTGCTATCATTATGCCTGTCAAAGATATTAATTCAATGAGAGTACAGCACACCAGTGCGCGTAAATGGATATTGCACTAGATATATTATCTCGTAGGTAAATTGTCCTTCATTTGTGATATTATCTGTCATATGATGTCACATACTGGACATCTAAGATATCGCAATTACTGAAATTTATTGTAATGGCTTTTGTTCAGAATGGCAATATATTTCCTTATATATTATGCTATATGTTAAACTTACTATTTGCATTACACAGCCTTTATTTATACTATAATACTGGTCTGTATACTTTCCGTCTGGCAAAAGGCTACATTCGCCATGGCGCTTCTTGTTTTAATCTCGTTAAAGCACCTCCCATCAGATAATATGACTGTTCCGGAATAGTTGTACCAATTCACTTGTTTAAGAATATTCCTATTTATCTATATGTTACATTGTGGTATTCCCTTCTTCCTAGTGACGACCTTAATCTGTGTCTTCAAACAATTTATTTTTAACCTAGTTGTCACTATGTACAACAACCGCATCTACTAAATGTTGCAGATCCTGCTAATTGTCAGCAATCAACACTGTATCATACTCATATCTAATGCTATTGATGTTACGTCACCCAATGGTGAATCCTCGCATATCTAATGTGATTGATGTCACGACCGCCAATGGTGATTCCTCTCATATATTGATGTCACGTACCCCATTGGTGATTCCATTCATATCTAATGTGATTGATGCTCCGTCCCCCATTAGTGATTCGTCTCACATCTAATGTGATTGATGTAAGTACGCAATGGCAATTTTACTCATTTCTAATGTGAATGATGTTACGTCCCCGAATGATGATTCCTCTCGTATCTAATGTTACTGAAATCACGTCTCCCAATTGGGAATCCTCTCATAACGAATGCTGTTAATATCACGTTCCCCCAATGGAGATTCCTTTCATATCTAATCTTTGTGATGTCACGTCCCCCAATGGTGATTCCTCTCGTATCTAATGTTATTGATGTCACGGCCCTCAATGATGACTCCTCTCATATCTAATGCTATTGAAGTTCCGCCCTCAATGATAATTCTTCTCATATAGTGAGGCATAGGGGCGGAAAAGAGGGAGCAAACAACTTAGATGGATTCAAGATGTGATAGGTAGTTTACACATGGCAGCTACAAAGGCTTCCAATAGAGAGACATTCAAATAGATTGATATGGGAGTAAAGTTCTAGACCGGATAAGCGACATGGTTACGCCACCCGCCTCGCGCTCCGAAGGTTGTGGGTTCGATTCCGGTGTACGTCGTTTGGTTTACGAGTGTTGTTTTCTCGGCGAAACCCTGGGTCTTGTCACTGAAGATGTGTAGTTTGTACTTTGTGCGACTTGTTCGGCAACCCTCCCTGTGGAAAAATACTGAGCCATATGGGATAAAACCCCATGGAGTAAAGTCGATCCCCTTGACATTTAACAGATTCAGCTCCAAACAAAATGTTGGTTTGACCCTAACATTACTGGATAGCGGAAAATGATAAGTGGAAATGTTTTGTCACAGTTATGACTTTATGCCGAGACAGTGATGAGGAGACCAAGTAAGGGGTAAGACTCTGGTGTGTTTTGCCACTGAATTCTCGAATTAGTAAGAAGACTAAGGTAAAATATGTGCATGTTCGACGACTGAGAGTTATTCCAGCTGGACACTTCAAACGGCGGCTTGTCTTTGCTAGGATAATATATGACTCCAGCGGTAAGGCAAACATCAGCGACTGCCGTAATCCACTTGTGTAGAAATGACGAACATCGATATAATTTGATCCTTAGCGATATGACAAGTCTCTACAACCATATTTGCTATCATTATGATGACAAAAATCATATGATGTCATTATATGACAAAAATATTAATTGCGAATATCGTCCAAGTGTTGAGATAAAACGGATATTGCACTTGATATATTACATCGTTGGTAGACTTCCCTTCATTTGTGATATTAACTACTACGTAAGGTCACATATATAATATCTAAAGTAACGTAATTACTAAAATTTATTTTAGTAGCTGTAAATATGAATGACATAATTGTTTATTAAGTTTTAGTTTATGAGTTCTTCAACCTATAACCATATACATAACATGGCCTTCGTCATTACTCCAATAAATTATGTCTCTTGTCTCCCTTGTTCCTTAACAATTTCATTTCAATTTATTTCCCTTGATTCTATGTATATGTATTATACACATTTCTACATTTGTACCGATGAAATATTACAATGATTGAAACGAGTTGAATAATCATAAGAGAAATACTGGCTGCAGCAGGATGTAACAATAGGAAATAAAAACAGTTAGGTATGTGTAACTCCTGCAAAAAATATAGATATACTAAACACGGACACAGTGTACATATCTTACAATGAACTCCACAATGGTGAACATACATTTTAAAAAGACGGGGTGGGTGGGGGGGGGGGGGGGGGAGAGATAATAGAATATAACAAAATAAAACATAAAAATACGTATACTACGACACAAAGACGTGAAAGTTGACACTGTGGTCTATTTGAACCCCATGGTAGTTCTAGGGTTAAAGGTCGTTAATATGGTAGCTGACATATTGTATTATATATATATATATATATATATATATATATATATATATATATATATATATATATATATATATATATATATATATATATATATATATATATATATATATATATATATATATATATATATATATTCGATATAGTTATCTCGGCACAGTCATAACATCTGATGGGAGATGCCTTGAAGAGATTAGAACAAGAATTGCAATTGCGAAGGTAGCATTTTGCAAGATGAAAAGCATACTAACCAATAAAAAGGGCATGTTTAGGCGCTACATAGAACCTGTACTTTTGTATGGATGTGAAGCTTGGACAATAAGCAGTCAAGCTGAAAATCAGCTGATGGCTGTGGAAATGTAGTTTCTGAGGAAAATGCAAAGAATACCATGGACAGATAGAAACACCAACGAACAAGTCCTTCAAGAAACAAATGATGATCGTAAACTGATTATTAGTCATTAGACGTGGACAGTCAAAATTTTTGGGTATGTTATGAGAAGAAATGCATTGGAGAAATTAGTGACACTGGCAAGATGGAAGGGAAGAGACCAAGGGGAAGACCTAGAAGCAAATATGTGGATGGCTTGGCCACATGGCATGGACGAGACAGGAACACGGAGCTGATCCAGGACTCTGGTGACCGAGTGAGATGGCAGAACATGAACGCCCACGCTTACCAGCAGTGCACATGATGGATGGATGGATCGATTGATTAATTGATTGATTGATTGATTGATTGATTGATTTAGGAACCGACATCACAGCATTCGGGGCATTCCCATAAGCATTCTCCATCCTCAGAAGCCAGCGAAGATTTCCAACCCCAATAGTACCAGTAGCAATCTGATTATATGTACGTCTCGCCTTTCCTCTAAGCATCGAGCATCGGCCAGATCCCCTCGTCACTCCACGCTGTCGCATTCTTGCCAGACCATGGTGATCCATTTGCTCCTCCGAGGTGTACCCGTGCTCCCACAAGGCAGCAACCACGTCTGCCTTATCATGCATCAATACTCCACCAAGTTTTCAGAGCCAGCCAATCTGTTTGCCTGTTCATTCCCCAACACACCAGCATGCCCCCGAGAAAATATCCAGACGATGCTTGCCACCCATGACTTCCGAAGCGAAGCAAGCCACTCGGCACGAAGCTTGCCAGTCCTAACACTACTCAGCATGCTTTCTGAGTCAGTTACAATCACGATGTGTGTGTGCCTCCACCTCCATTCATAAGCTAGATGTTGTTGTATCATATGCCAGGATCTCCTGCACCAAACTTCGACCATTAGCCTTTGCCAAGAAACCCCAGGCACTTCTACTACCTCTCAACACCGAACCATCTGTGTAGATAATCACATCAACCGAGCGAGCATTATCCTGAATTAGTTGCTGGATTTCCACTTCCGTGGCCCCTGCTGGCCACTCCCTGCACTCCCGGCTCATTGTGATTATAACTCTGCACAAGTCTGATTGCTCCGCTGGCACTCTGACCCACTCCTCTCCTCGCCTAATGTTCTCCGAGGGGCACACCTGTCTGATCGTATCCTTCGCCTGAGCCATCCATGATTTCCCTCTTATCATTCGTTGGCCCTTAGCTGCGTCCAGCGCCTCATGCAACTGGTGAAGTGTCAGCAGCTACTCTGAGGTATGCCTTCGCCTGCATCACCTTGAGCCTACCAGCAACAGTCGGCAAACCAAGGATGTACCGCATACATCCTACTGGGGTGTCTCTGGTGCATCCCAGAATGACCCACGTAGCCGTGTTCTGTATGCGCTCCAATCTCACCAGCTGACTCCTTGACGCAGTGAGCAGTCCTAGTCCATAATAAACCGCTGACAGGATCAAGTACTGGTATATTCTGAAAAGCATTCTCTGCTCTATGTCCATTGCAGCCATAGTTTTAAGTGCGTTGAGTCCCTTTTGATATCTTGTCACAACCGTCTACACATGATCCTTGAAGGACAGGCTCCTGTCAAATGTGATTCCCAGATACTTCAGTTCGTTCTCTCTGTTGACGCTTCAACAAATCTATCGTGAGGCTTGGAACATCAGCTTTCACAATCCTGTTGTCAAGAGAGCACCACAAAACAGCTGCCTTTTCTGGGTGGATGGATGGAGATGGCAGGCAGAAAAAAGGCAACACGGTGTGGGCTTTGCAGTGAAGAATTCGCTGCTGGGAATGATTGAAATTCCAGCAGGAGGAAATGAAAGACTATTATCCCTGCGCTTGGCAACCTCTTGTGGTGTTGCCACCGTTATTACTGCATATGCGCCGACACTCGATTCCTCTGATGATGGGAAGGATTCGTTCTATGAGGAGTTAGACTCAGTGAACAAGGCAGTTCCATAATCAGACTACATTTATATGCTCGGTGATTTCAATGCTCGTGTGGGCAAGGAATCGAGTTCATGGCCAGTGTGCCTTGGAGAATACAACACCGGTCACATGAATGAAAATGGGCAAAGGCTGCTGGAGCATTGCACCAGAAATGACCTATATATTACAAACTCTTTTTTTAAAACAAAAAAGCTGCATAAGGATCACATGGAAATATCCATGATCCGGCCATTGGCACCAGCTGGACTTCATCATCACACAGAGACAACATCTGAACCATATATCATTGACTCGAACTTACCACAGTACTGACTGTGATACGGATCATTCTTTAGTTCTTGCAAGGGTTAGACTGAGACCACAGAGAATCTACAGAGCTAAACACAAATCTAGCTCCAGAATTAATATTATTAACACTCACGATCCTGAAAAGTGCTTTCAGTTTTAACAGCAACTTGAAGACGCTTTCACTGATACACAACAAAAGTGTACAGTAAGTGAAAAGTGGGGTCAACTTAAGGAAACTCTTTATAAAACTGCCGTAGGGGTTTACGGCATTGTGGATAATCAGAGGCTGGACTGGTTTGCGGCAAACAGCCAGAATCTGCAGCCCTTGATTGATGAGAAGAAAATAACTCTATTAAGAAACAAGGAAAGACCAACACGTAACACTCTGTGTGAGCTAAAGCAAGCTTGGAAGGGTGTGCAGAAGGCTGCCGGGCAGTGCGAAAATGATTATTGGATCTAGTTATGTGAGTCCATTCAAATTGCAAGTGATAAGGGAACCATCAGAAGAATGTATGAAGGAATAAAGAAAGCCTGTGGTCAAATGATCAAAAGATGTGCACCATTGAAAACCTTGACTGGAGAAATCATAACTGTTAAGAAACAGCAGATAGACAGATGGATGGGGCATATTTGGAGCTTTACTCAAGTGAAACCAAACTAGCGGATGATGCCCTCTGGTAAGGCTCCAGGTAAGGATGGGATTCCAATAGAGGTTATCATGAGTGGGCAAGACACACTCTCTCTACACATCCACCAGCTAATAGAACTATGCTGGCGAGAAGGACAAGTCCCACAGGATTTCAAAGATTCAAGCATCATAACACTGTACACGAACAACGGCGATCGGAGTGACTGCAACAACTATAGGGGTACCTCACTTCTGTGTATTGTTGGAAAAACATTTGCCAGAAATGTTCTGCGCAGACTTCAAGTCCTAGGAGATCAAGTCTACCCCGAATCACAGTGTGGCTTTCGACAGAACCGGTCTACCATTGATATGATATTCTCATTACGACAAATTCAAGAACAATGCCGTGAACAGAATCAACCACTGTTTATTGCCTTCATCGACCTCACAAAAGGCATTTGATGTGGTCAGTCGTGAGGGTCTGTTCAAGGCACTAAAGAAGATTGGCTGCCCACCAACTCGTCCGTCAATTGTGGAACCGTTCCACACAGGCATGAAGGGTATAATCAAGTTTGATGGTGCAACTTCTGAAGAGTTTGAAATCAAGAGTGGAGTTAAGCAAGGTTGTGTAGTAGCTCCCACCCTCTATATGTTGCAGATCCTGTTCATTTTCTGCAGTCAAGACTGTATCATCTGCATATCTAATGTTATTGATGCATCATCCCCAATGTTGATTCCTTCCATATCTTCAATATTTCTGAAAATACTTTCGCTGTACAGGGAAAACAGATCTGGAGACATTACACATCCCAGTCTCACACCTCTCTTAATAGGCTGATATTGGCCTACTTCATTGTCAACTCTTATGACAGCTTTTTGTTTCCAATATATGTTTTTAACAAGTCTAAGGTCTTTTCCATCAATTTGTAGATCTTCAAGCATCCTTATCTTGTCGACATGTCTCACTTTATCGAAAGCCTTTGTATAGTCAATAACGCAAAGGTGTAGATCTTTGTTTACTTCTATAGATCGTTCGATTACGGTTCTCTGTAAATACACAGCATTTACTGTACCCTTGCCTTCTACAAACCCACATTGTTCTTCTCCTACTTCAGGTTGTATTTTCCTCCAAATACTTTGCATGATAATTCTTAGCAAAATCTTTTTGATGTGACTCTTTATACTAATTGTTCGATGTTGATCACATTCCAAGGCTTCTGATGTCTTTGGGATTGCAATAAATACAGAATTACATAATTCATGAGGTATATATCCAGTATCATATACTGTATTAAGCAGACTAGTAACTTTATCTATTCCATATTCTTCTAAAGCATTAATCATTTCTGTTGTGACGCTCTCTGAACCGAGGGTCTTGCCAGATTTCATATGGTTAAGAGCATTCTGAACCTCCATATGCAAAATTGCTTGTCCTTCCTTATTATTTTGAACATCGTATTATTCGTCTCTGTTGTCGTCATAATGTTTTTCACGTAATCAGACCATATCATGTTGTCGTGTATCAGTTTAAAGTGTCGTCCCTGGAGTGAGAGGAATCAACACCCACATTATATTTTAACCCCTTATCATTATCCTGGAGAAACCCCTAGAATCCGTCTACAAAACTCCGTCAGTTTATGGATATCTCTTTCTCTCTCTCTACCACTGCTGCATCATGCCCCCTCTCATTCTTCCCCAACGCAACATACTCAACAACTCTAGCTTCTAAAAATTAATAATAATTAATGTATTAAATGAAAAGTGTAATGTATGTGAGACGCGTATGCGAAGAATGTGTGATTTGTTCTATAATGTGTGTAGAATCGGACCTTCAGATCAATAGCACAGTCAGTTCATCCTTGCAAGGACACACCACAGCACGTTAGGTCAAAACAAGTCCACCTCACCCAGTGATGTATCTCTCCTGCCAGACACTGACTTTCTTCTGTAGCTAACTGGTAATCCATCGACAAGATTCTTCGAAATAGATACAGTTTATTATTCACCACTGATCATGGACCGGTTGCACACTGCACATTATAAGTTCCTATAGTTTCTAAAAACAATGTACAAATCCTTTGTACTGTGAAATTAGGTATCACTGTTATTGTTAATATACTTGATCCTAACTAGTGTCTATATAGTCTCAAGTACAATGTCTCTTGTAATATTTCACTGGAATCTACCACACCATGTGAATGTTACATTTAAAGTTCTCGTGTAGTTAATAAAGTTTGTATGCTGTGTGGTGTATCAACAATCATCACCCATCCTAGGTGAACCTTAACACACAGGAATCGTTATATTGTTTTGCTCTTCTGAGCCGTGTTATGGTGGACCCTCCTGATCATGAGTCCAGCGTAAACATTATTATACACCCTTTCTTCTCTGACGTTATTCATTTTCCGTAAGAAGAAAACATTTGACTGTTCCACTGGTGTTCTTCCCAATTGGAGTTGAACTTCTTCAAAACCAGTGTTGAACTTCCTCGTAACTGGCAGGGAACCTGTTAGAGAAATAACACATCTGGTGATAGCACTAGTCACTGATCCTACCGGCTGAGTGTAAGCCTATTGCCTTGCTCTGATATTTTTCAGCTAACTAAACTCTGTCATAGAGCAGATGAGCTCCTCACCTAGGTCCGAATCAGGCTATGACAAGGAAAGACCAATAAACAGAGTGCAGAACCCCAGTGGGCACCCCACTGAAAGATCCCCCCATTGGACACTTTCCCCATCTCCCAACCCATCTTATATCTCTCCAAATATCACCCCGCTACACTTTTCTCCCTAGCGGAGCTTATTCTCACTTCACTACTCTATTCTCAACTAACAGAGCTAATCATCACTTCCCTACTCTATTCTCAACTAAAAGAGCTAATCATCACTTCCTTACTCTATTCTCAACTAGCAGAGCTAATCATCACTTCACTACTCTAGCTAGTTTTACCAAGGCTACTGCCTATATTAATTAGGCCTAAATATACTATCTATTATACCTTATGCAACACAGCAGTTCTTCTAAATCACATCTACATTTTGCCATAATAGGCACGTGTAAAAATTAAATCTAATTAATCCCGCACACGGTAGATGTTATTAAAATCCATAACTGCAGTGCCAAAGCACGTCTGCCTAAGTCAACTGTCTGAGTTACACTAGTGTACACAAGTCTTGTTTTTGTCAAAGAGCCTTGGGTTATTTTTGTGACGTTCCATTGATGTCAATACATCAGATGGTTCCAGGGGCAGATTATCCATTTCAGGAATCTTCTCTTCCCTTTTCTCAACCAATGTCACAAGTAGTTTCCCCATTTTATGACAATCAACACAGCTAGCGTCTGTCTTTGATTTCGCTGGTCGGCAAAATAACCTTGACATATTTTCTGTCTACCCAAGAATTCTCAAGTATCAGCGGTGCCGTTTGATCTACCTGCCACTTGTTGTAAACAACTGCAGCTGCAAATCATACTGTCCTTGTTATCTGTATTATCTGATTGTGACTCCACAGTGATTTCATGACACATGTAAGATCTGATCTTTTTCTTTTATGACTCTTCCATCTTTTGTCTTTAGGCAGCCTGCTGATGCATGTGTTCTTTGATTAGTAAGCTCCTGGATTCTTTTGTGCATTAGCTTCGCATTTTTACTGTTGTGTTGTTTTTTAATTTCTCCGCAATTTTTCTCAAGCCATGTTTCTTTTGCCTCCCTTCATAAGTTTCTGACTTTTCTGTGAATTTCTTCATATTTGGCAGGATTATTTTTGTTCTGTCTTCTTGTTTCCATTAGTTGTACAATTTCTTCAGTCATCCATGTCTTACGGCCCACTTTCTTTAATTCTGGAATAGTTTTTTTTTTCTGCTGCACAACTGATTGACTTCTTTAGCATTTCCCCATTGATCATCTACATCTTGAAATAGGATCTCTAGATCAGACAATAAATCAAATTGTTTCTTTACTTCTATGTTAAAATTATCTTGTATTTCTTTGTCAGTTTTCAATTTGTACAAGTCATATTTAGGGTTTCCTGCTATATACTTGAGTTTCTTTAACTTTACTCTCAATGTGCCTGTAATTAATCTGTGATCACTGTCACAGTCTGCATTTGGAACTGTTTTTACGACTGTTAACGCATTTCGAAACCTTCTGTTAATCAGGATGTAATCTATCTGGTTTTTAATCCTGCTGTCTGGACTCCTCCACGTCCATAATCGTCTATGATACTGTTTAAACTAGGTGTTTCCTACAACCAATTCTTGTTCTTTTGCTCATTCTACAAGTCTGTATCCGCTTTCATTTCTCTCTCCCAAACCATGATTATATGTTGTGTTTTTTTAATGTATTTATTTGAGGATGAATGATAGTCGCCGCAACGTGCTGTAATTTTGTCGTAATACTGTTGTGTAAAGCTGCATTACTTTATGTTATTTTATATTGTTTATCAGTGAGTATGGAGCGTTTTCACAATGACAAGATACCAGTAGTACACATGTTAGCTACACAATATGGGGTAATGGTTGATGACACGATGTTTATTGTTGTTGTTGTTGTTGTTGTTGTTATTGAAGTTATTGCTATTATTATATGCATGGTGTTATTATTATTGTTATTATAATTGATGTTGTTGTGGCTTTTATTATTACTAATATTATTATTATAAACATGCCATTATTATTGGTACTGTTATTCTTGTTGTTGTTATTCTTGTTGTAGTTATTGTTATAGTTGCTGCGAATGTTGTTGTTTTTGCTGCTGTTGATGTTGCTATGGATGCGAAACGTGGACAATGACAGCAGTCAAGCTGAAAAAACATCTAATGGCTGTGGAAATGTGGTTTCTGAGGAATATGCAAAGATTACCATGGACAGACAGAAACATCAATGAACAAGTCCTTCAAGACACAGATTATCGTAAACTGATTAGAGTCATTAGACGTAGACAGTCGACATTTTATGGGCATGTTATGAGAAGAAATGACTTGGAGAACTTGGTGACAACTGGCAAGATCAAAGGGAAGAGACCAAGGAGAAGACCGAGAAGTTAATACCTCGATGGCTTAGCCACGTGGCATGGTTGGGACAGGAACACGGAGCTGATCCACGACTCTGGTGATCGAGTGAGATGGCAAAACATGACCGCCCACGCTTATCGGCATAGCACATGATAAATGGTTGGGCGCTGCTGCTGTTATGTTTATTCGTGTTACTGTGAAACTGTCATTTACAGCCCATAATACCTTGCGGTGTAGGACAGGGGGGGGGGCGTGTGTTTGGAGCCTGTGGAATTAAGGCCGCATGGCTAGTGCAGTTGCCGTGAACTGTGTAGGTTAGAGTTTTCTTTATGTCCCAGACAGAAAAAAAAACTCCACGCCTTGCCGAGGGTTCGAACCCGGGTCTACTGAACTGTTGATTGTCAATTCATGTTGTTATTGCTGACGAAAATGAATGAATATTCAATGATTTAAAAAAAATTGACAATTAAAGTTCATGTATATCTATATAATATAGATACACACAAACACGAAGGTTACAATAAAAGTCTGTATCCGTAAACAAGAATATTTCGCTAGAAAATTGAGATGTCAAATCCACATCCTAATTTTCGGACGTGTACAGAGGTTCCCCCTGCCTTAAAAAATGGCAATCATTATTTTGTTTTAAAATATGCTCATTTAACTGATTCAGTGCTGAAGGATAATGATATCTTTAAATGTGACCTCCCATTCTGACAGAAGGAAGATATACTACGGTCATTCTGTTAATTGTTTTGTTTCGAGGTATCTTCCACAATTTCAATGCTCAGTGAACGGGAATTTACATTATAATACTTGTTCATTAGTTTGTGCACCATGTTTGGTCCAGACTTACTTTGTGTTTGACACCGAATCAGCCAACAATATATTGTGTATGTGTCTTCTTCTTCCTGTTTTCCATGTCATGTGGCGTTGGTGACCATGTCTGTCTACAGCCTTCTGTCTAGTATCCATTTCCTCCTGTCCGTTTCCTTTACACACGTTCCTCCATGCCAAGATGTCAAACTGTCCAGCATCTACTCTCTTGTTCTCCCCCGGCTTTCCTCCCCTCCAGCTTTCCCGTTGTGACAACATGCCCTAGTTTTCCACTTCTCATGACATGCCCAAAGAATGTAAACTGTACTCTTCTGATGCGAGTTGCTAGTTCTCTTTGTGAGTCTGTCTGAACAACACCTAGAGTAGCACAATGGTTGGGACATCTTGCAGTCTGTGCTACACAATAACTGTGTGAAACTAGTTATAGATGATGATGATGATGACGATTACAAATTCGACGACGACAACCGACGACGACGATGACAACAACAATAATAATAATAAAATAAAAATAATAATAACACTAATAATAATAACGACACCAAAAACAACAATAACAACAGTAACAATAACAGCAGCAATAATAACATAACAAAAACACCAAATACAACAACAACAATAATAACAACATGAATATAATAATAATAGCAGCAGCAACATCAACAGCAACAAAAACAACAACATTATTAATATAAAACATAACAATAACAATAGGAAGAATAATAACATTTATATAATAATAATATTAATAATAATTACAGTCGCAACAACAGCACTACTAATAACAACAATAATAACAATAACAACATCATGCATATAACAATACTAGCAATAACAGCAACAACAAAAACAGTCCAAATCGACCCCAGTGTCAACTTTCGCGTCTGTCGTTGCGTCGTAGAATAATTATTTGTATGTTTTATTTTATTATATTTCATCCCCCACCCTTTTCTTTCTCATTGAAACATAATTATGTTCACCATAGTAGAGTTCATTGTAAGCTATGTACACTGCCTCCTTGTTTAGTATATCTCACTTTTGTTGCAGGAGATACACATACCTAACTGTTTTTATTTCCTATGGTTATATCCTGCAACAGCCGTTACTTTTATTGTGAATACTACAACTCGTTTCACTCATTATAATGTTTTATAGGAAAAAATGTAGAACTTTGTATAATAGGAATTCAATGTATCAAGGGAAATAAATGTAGATTAGATGTTTTTTAAGTAACAAGGGAGACAAAAAAACATATAATTTGCAGCCATATAAATCAAGGTATTTATTGAAAGTAGTTAGTTTGAAGAAAGTACAGCATGATATTTAATTAAAAATACTCTCCTTTTGATTAACAGCTACTAAAATAAATTTATTTAATTGTGATATCTTAGATGTCTAGTATGTGACCTCATGGTGTAGATAATATAACAAAGGAAGAACATTTTACATACGGGATAATATATCAAGTACAATATCCATTCATCGTGATTTAATTATCTGGTCATTTTATACTTTTTGGCAGGCACATGTGCATGTGCCTCATAAAGATAAATATGGTCGTAGAGACTTTTAATGGCGCGAAGAAACAGATGATATCTATTTTCGTCTTTGATACACAAGTGGATTATTGCAGTCGCTAATGTTTGCCTATCGCTGGAGTTATATTTTATCCTAGCAAAGACAAGCCACCGTTTGAGGTGTTTAGTTGCAATGGCTCTCTGTCGCGAAACATGTAACATGTTTTACCTTAATTTCCTTTATAATATGAGAATTTGTTTGTTTTATTTAAAACACATCCGTGTCTTGGTCTCCTCATCACTGTCTCGGTATTAAATTATAACTGTTACAAACCCTTCCTACTTATCATTTTTCCGCTATCCATTTTTGTTATGTCCAAACCTATGTTTTGTGTGAAACTGAATCTGTTAAATCGCAAGAGAATCGAGTTCATTACACCGGGTTTTATCCCATTTGGTCCAGTAATTTTCCACAGGACGAGTTGCAGAACGCGTCGCACAAAGTAAGAACTAAGCAACTTTATCCTGGGTTTCTTCGAGAAAACTGCACATTTTAATCAAACGACGTACGTCGGAATCGAACACATAACCTTCGGAATGTGTGGCAGGTGGTTTAAAGATTTTGCTTGTCCTGTCTAGAACTTTATTCCCATAACAGTCTATTTAAATGCCTCTCCATCGTAAGTCTCTCTCGCTATCACATGTAAACTACCTATCACAGATTCAATCCATGTACGTTGTGGTCTTCCTATTTTCGTCTCCTTTGAACACTATATGAGAGGAATCACCAATGAGACACGTAACATCAATAACATCAGATATGAGAGGAATCACCATTGAGGCACGTAACATCAATAACATCAGATATGAGAGGAATCATTGTGACATTGCGATGTGAAACCACCTACAGCTTTCTTAAACATATGATGTGAAAGGCGCTTGAACAACTAGCACATTCCCAGACAACGGTATTATTTTAGTCTAGTTAGCAATGGTTGTGAACACAGGTACGCCTGGTTTTCCCAGTGCTAGTAAAACACTGCCCGGAGAATTACTACTTGTTATTATTGTTGTTGTTGTTGGTATCTTTGTTATGGTATTATTTCTGCTGTTATTGTTACTGTTGTTAGTGGTGTTATTGGTGTTATTATTGTTATTATTATTATTATTATTACTATTATTATTATTGTCGTCGTCATCGAATGTGTAATCATTATCATCATTATCAGCATCATCATCATATATAACTAGTTTCACCCAGTTACCGTACAGCACAGACTATAAGATGCCCCAACCATTGTGCTACTCTAGGTGTTGTTCAGACAGACTCACAAAGAGAACTAGAAACTCGCATCAGAAGAGGACAGTTTACATTCTTTGGGCATGTCATGAGAAGTGGAAAACTAGGGCATGTTGTCACAACGGGAAAACTCGAGGGGAGGAAAGCCAGGGGGAGAACAAGAGAATAGATGCTGGACAGTTTGACATCATGGCATGGAGGAACGTCTGTAACGGAAATGGGCGGCGGTAAACTAGACAGAAGGCTGTGGACAGACATGGTCATCAACGACATACGCATGGACTACAGGAAGATGACGACACATGCAAAGTGCATATTACAATGTAATTGCATTGAACAGTGAACAAACAGGTCTATCCACCAAGAATTCAGTATAGTAAACACACACAAAAATTGCTTTTAAGATAAACAAAAATGAGAAAATGAAATTCAAAACAACGTAATTATAGTAAATTTAAACACAGAAGCCACAAACAAAATGTTGCACTATTGATTGCCTGGTATATTTGGCTGCATCGCGTCAGGTGACCAGACGAAATGCGGGGAAATATGCCATGCAATAAATCGTGTCACATATTGTTTGTGGCTTCTGTGATTAAAGAACATGAAATGTTTTGGAGATGTATAAAAACAAGGGCAGTCTGTGTGATCGCGGGGATTAAAACGCTACCGCTTGAACTTCCAGTGCGTCAAATTCGAGGTCGGGGAATTGTTCAGTCCACGGGCTGGTCAGGCTTCAACGTTGAATTCCCGTTCAGAAAACAATGGCAAGCTACTGAATGTAAACTTGTATACAAACGCAACATGGGGTTGGGGTTTAACGCAAAGTCCTGTAAAAGCCGTATAACATTATTTTTTAACAACATGACGTTTTGGGAAAGATAACTATTGAGGAAAGTGTAACATCATCATCATCATCATCATCATCATCATCATCATCATCATCATCATCATCATCATCATCATCATCATCATCATCATCATCATCATCATCATCATCATCATCATGAAAATCATCATCAACATGTGCTATGATTGTAACGACCACAATCTGTGTCTTTCATACAATTTAATGTTAACCATAGATGTTCACTGTGTGCAACAATGGCTTCTAAAAACGCTGCAGATCCTGCTCACTGTATGCAATGAACACAATCCGCATATATAATCTTATTGGTATTACGTCCCCCAATTATGATTCCTCTCATATCTAAAGTTATTGATGTCACGCCCCAACTGATAATTACTCTCATATTTAATGTTATTGATGTTACGTCCCCCAACGGTGATTCCTCTCATATTTAATGTTATTGATGTTTCATCCCCTAATGATGATTCCTCACATATAGTGTACAAGGAAGTCGGAAAAGAAGAAGACCACAACCTAGATGGATTCAAGATGTGTCAGGTAGTTTACACATGACAGCAACAGAGGCTTACAATGGAGAGACATTTAAATAGACTGATATGGGGGTAAAGTTCTAGTCAGGACAAGCTAAGTGGTTACGTCAACTGCCGCGCGTTCCGAAGGTTGTAGGTTCGATTCCGGCGTACTTCTTTTGGTTCACGACTGCAGTTGTTTTTGGAGAATTCCTGGGGCTTGTCGTTGGTGTTGCGTAGTTCGTACCTTGTGCGACGCGTTCGGCAAACCGCCCTGCGGAAAGATACTGGGCCATATGGGATAAAACCCGGAGCAACGAAGTCGATCCTCTTGATATTTATCAGATTCAGTTCCAAACAAAAAGTAGGGTTAGACCTAACAAAAATGGGTTGTGGTAAATAATAAGTAGGGAGGTATCATCAGTTATGACTTAATGCCGAGAGAGTGATGAACAGACCAAGTAAGGCTTATACACGGATGTGTTTTGTCACCAAATTATCGTATTAGAAAGAAAACTGTTGTAATTCATGCTATATGTTCGGTGACTGAGCATTATTATTATTTTTTTTTTTAGAAGTGCTCGCGGTTCCCAGATGGGCCAGAGCCACCCCATTAGTCCCCACGTCCCTGTGTGTCAGATGATCATCCCGACCCCTGGCAAGATCAAGCGCAGATTTTGTTTGTTTGTTGTTGTTAAGGGCTGGCAGTTCCTCTAGAGCAGGGGTGGCCAACACGAAGCCCGTCGGCAGCATGCGGCCCGCCGGTAGTTATTTTACGGCTCGCGGAGTGGGAAACGATGAAGTGGTCGAAGCTGTAGCACACTTGCTTGTTTACTTTAATTTAACAAAAAAATTAGGTGCGTGGCCCGGCAGGAAATATTATTTCTGAAATTTGGCCCGCCTGCTGAAAAGGTTGGCCACCCCTGCTCTAGTGGATAAAACAAACAACCTGAGTCCCCCACGTCCCCCTGGTTTTTGTTATGAGCCCTTTAGTCCCACTATGTGCCTCTTGGTCCATAGTGGTCAACCAAGGCCCACTGCCAGTGTTAATGGACAATGAGTTAAGTTAGGTAGTTGTTGACCGTCTTTTTACTTTAGCCAGACAGAGCGCAGATAAATTTACACTTGATCTTAGCCAAAGGCCGTCAGCGTTATTGCACCTGAACACCTCAAACGGTGGTTTGTCTTTGCTAGGAACATATATAACTGCATCGTTAAGGCAACATTTAGCGACTGTCGTAATTAACTTGTGTAGCAAAGACGAACATCCATAACGCTGATTCTTTGCGCCATTAAATATGCCTACGACCATATTTGCTATAATTATCAGGCACATGCACATGTGCCTGCCACAAATATTAATTCTGTAAACCATCACAAGTGCGAATAATTCGATTAGATTTCACCATTATCCCTACCCAGTTCAACCTCAAGAGGAAGTTATAGTAGGGTCCATCACAGGCTCAGAATGATGGTCCTTTGACTAGACATCTACCAAATCAGCTGAATATAGTTTTACCCTAACAGTCTTATCAATCCGATTGCGATTGTTGTCCACATGGGGGTAATGGACAAGCATAAATGTGCGAATAAACGGATAATGCATTAGATGTATAATCCCTTAAGTAGACTGCACTTCCTTTGTGATATTATCTACCACATGAGGTCACATATTTGACATCTAAGATATCGCAATTACTTAACTTTAATTTAGTATCTACTAGACGACCCGGCCCGTCTTAGTCCTGCTCCTGGCGGGGAGCATCTCATTTAATTCATATTCGGACCCTGCTCCCGTTCCCGTTCCCAAAAATGAAGCCCGGCCTGGCTTGACAGAGAGCGTCTCATTTCATTCATATTCGGCCTCTGCTCCCGTTCCCGTTCCCAAAGAAGACGACACCGGCCCAGCTTCGCCAAGTCCCTGGTGGGGGGCGTCTCATTGAATTCATATTAGTAGTCATATAAGCTCCCGTTCCCGTTCCCGGAAATATGGCGAACAGATTGGAAGAGAACAATCTTCATCCCCATAACTAAATAGGGCAATCTGAAACTACTGAACGTAAACTTACCAAGATATCATGAAAACCCAATAAATGCTGGGATGACTATATAGATGTCGAAGAGAAATGAAAAGATGAGTTAGAAAATTTTCACTTATTTAAAATAGATGCATTATTTTTATGAAAACTTTGAAAATGCCTTAAAGATTTTATCATTATATATTATAACGCATATGCCTGTAGATAATTGTAGATAAACATTTTATAAAGCTTTGAGCAAAATGCAACAATTACTTAAATTTAAAAAAACATTAAAGCTATTAAAAGTTATGTTCCTTGATATATCTTTTCTTAAGTTAAGTCTCCTCGCTATATTATATATATATATATATATATATATATATATATATATATATATATATATATATATATATATATATATATATATATATATATATATATATATATATATATATATATATATATAAATTATAATGTAAATTACAAAATTAAATTTTATTACGCAAATAACTGTTTGTAAACTAACAAACTATGCCAGTTGACAGCACGGGAATGAGAACAAGACCTGTAGAAAACTTCATCCCAATCGAATGGACCGTTCGCGAACGCATAAATAACATACGGACATACATTGCATTTTATATATATACAGATTGATCAGTGTGGCAATATATTTCCAGAGATATTATGCTATACGTTCTTTAAACTATCTATTTGCATTACACAGCCTTTATTTATATTCCAATAAAGTATCTCTCTTGTCTCTCTTGTTCCTTAAAAGAACATCATTTCAATTTAATTCCCCTGATTTCTATTATACATATTCCTACATTTATACCTATGCCACATTACATTGATCGAAACGAGCTGCACTATTCAAAAGAGAAGCAACGGTTGTAGAAGGAAGTAACAAAAGGAAATTAAAACAGTTGGGTACGTGTAATTTCTGCGAAAAGTTATTTACTAAACACAGACAGAGTGTACATACTTTACAACGAACTCCACAATGGTGAACATATTCTTTTAAAGGGGGAAGGAGGGAAACGTAAAATATACAAACATACAACATATAGATAATGTGTCCAACAATAAATTGACTGTCTATGTCTAATTTGCCTAATCAATTTAAGTTATTTATTTGTTTCTTGTAAGACAGGGTTATTGGTTTTTCTCTCTGTCCTTGGTAGTCTTTGCTTTTTCTTCAGAAACTACATTTTCACAGCCATTAAATGTTTTTTTTCCCAGCTTATCTGCACATTGTCCACATCTTGCTTCCATTCAAAAGCACAGGTTCTATGTAACACCTCAACACTCTTCTTTCTTGTTGCTACTGACATCATTTTATTGGCCCATATGTTTTATCAAAGAGATTCAGAAGCAGTTTCGTATGAGCAAAAACTAGACCTGGAGCAAATATACAGGGTGAACATGTGTCAGTTATAGAAGAGATGAGGTTAAGACTTAAAACGATTTTTAAAAATCCCAAAGAACATTCAGTTTGATCTAGCATTACGTAGAACAGACAAAGGAATTAGAGAAAGGTACAATGTTACTGTAAATAACATATATAATGCCATGGAGATTAATACACACTATTAATGAACAACGGAACATGCTGAGGGAATCAATCCAACAGACTTCAATGAAATCATTCCACTTAAACATAAAATTGCAAGCAAGAAATGGATGACGGATGACATTTTGCGGAAGAAGAAAGAAAAAGCAAGATATCAACGAATAGTAAAGAGTACATAAAGAAATAGTAAATAAATGCTAAGCGGCTAAAAAAGAATGACTGAATCAACAATTGGAGCAAACTATGGAAACGGCCCACATTGTATGTATCAACGAATAAATACAATAACAGGTAGGAAAACACGAACTGCCATTGCATGTTTAAAATCGAAAAACGGTGCAATATTGATGGAACAAGATGATATAGTCAATAGATGGACGGAATTTCTGGAAGACCTGTTTGATGATAAGAGACCAGATGTTATTATGCATAACAATGGTGAAGATACACCAATAGGTGCATCGGAAGTTAAAGATGCACTATATCGCATAAAGAAAGGAAAGGCACCCGGTCCAGGAAACATTACAGTTGAGCAGTAGTTCCTAAGCTTTTCAAGCCAAGGGCCATATCTACTATTTTCGGTAGTTAAGCGGGCCACAACGTTATAAAAAGTCGTGTAATGTTATTCTTACCATTCTTAACTTTCGTCAACAGAATTCCAAAACTTTAAAGGCAGTCAGTGTCAGAACTATACTGCGGTCATTTTTTTTTTTTGGGGGGGGGGGGGGGGGGGGTTTAAAATCAAAAGTTCATTTAACAATAAATGCTAAATCAAGTTCGAAAATTGCTTTTAATGTAATTAATTTACAATTGTAACTGTTCTTCATAACCAGTTACTTAAGTTCAGATGCCGGTTTATCAATGCCTGGGCACAAATCTGTCGTGCCCAAGTCATAAGCGCAGCTAGGTTACTGTCGGTGAGTCTGGAACGTTGCTTGTTTTGTTTTTTTATAACGATCATTGCGGAAAATGACTGCTCGCATCTGTATGTCGAACCAAAACAACAAATGTATCTCTGGGAGAATTAATGCAATGTTCAAATTGTTCGACAGACAATAGTCGCTAGAATGAAATCATATGATCAGCTGAAGGTGAAGCAGGCAGCTCTAGAAATTTACATCTGAGTGCGAAATTGCATTTCAAATCAATTACTTCGTGCTAAAGGTTTCGCTGTAATTGACAGAGCTTGGCATCAGGAAATACGAACGGATTTATGAAGAGGGTAACACTATCCTCCTCTATTGTGAACTCGTGAAATCTCGACTGAAACGAGGCCTCGGATGCCACTTTCTGGCAGCTGGCGGACTACAAGTGGGCCGCGGGTCGTGGTTTGATAACCTCTGCAGTAGAGGGAACTGAGGCTCTGTGTGATTTTGGAAAAGAAATACTGACACAATTTTTAAATGACATCTACACTAGTGGGTATATTCCTAATGACCTATTAAAATCCTTCTTTATAGCTCTGCCAAAGAAACCAGGCGCTTTAGACTGTGAAGAGCATAGAACAATAAGTATTTTTTTTTTGGGGGGGGGGGTGGGGGTAACAAACAACGCTTTAGATATTCTCAGGACACTGTTAGAAAGCACTATACAATTAAAAACAGATCTATACTTATGTTTCATAGACTACACAAAAGCATTTGGCAATGTAAAGCATGATGAAATAATAAAATTACTAGAGTAACTGTACATCGACGGCAAAGATCTGCAAATAATACAGAACATATAATGGCAGGAAACAGCAGCCATAAAAATCAACAACCTTGTAGAAACATTTCAGTGCATAAAGAAGGAAGTCAGACAAGGTTG
The DNA here is from genome assembly GCA_014155875.1 of Cepaea nemoralis. Lineage (NCBI taxonomy): Eukaryota > Metazoa > Mollusca > Gastropoda > Stylommatophora > Helicidae > Cepaea > Cepaea nemoralis. Next base: position 54,721 of record JACEFZ010019432.1, read on the forward strand.
TGTATTGTCTCCTGACTTGTTCTCATTGTACAGTGAATATATATATATATATATATATATATATATATATATATATATATATATATATATATATATATATATATATATATATATATATATCTTCTTCTTCTTCAGCGTTCCGAGCCATTGAGGTTCTTTGCTGCAGATACAATCCGTCTCCATTCGTCTCTCTGGTGGACCTTCTCTTGCCAGTCGTTGATTCCAAGTGCTTGTAGGTCTGTATATGCATTATCCCTCCACCGCCTTCTTGGTCTACCTCGGGGTCTACGGTCATTTATTTCCTGAGTGTAAGCGAGTTTTGTTTCCCTATTATCTTCCATTCTTTCTATATGCCCCAGCCATTGTAGTCTATTAGCCTTCATGATACCAGTGATTAGCGGGGATTTAAACAGATCATACATGTCTTTGTTACTTCTTCTTTTCCACCCTCCACTTTTTGTATCCCTAATGGGTCCAAAGATGCGTCTTAAAATTTTGTTCTCAAATTTTTGTATCAAGGCTTCGTCTCCTTTCGTTGTACTCCAGGTGTCAGAGCCATACAGCACAACTTTTCTGATCAGTGTTTTGTATATTGCGATTTTAGTGTTACGAGATAGCGCCTTTGATTTTAGTAGATGTTGTAGTCCATAGTATATCTTATTTCCAGAGTTGATTCTAGTTTGTATTTCTTCCCTTATGATGTTGGAGCAGTTGAAGATTGTACCCATGTATTTGTATGTTTCCGTTCTTTTAATGGTCATATTATCTATTTGTATATGGCCAGAGTTTTTAGCATTCCTGTCAGCAACTTACGTGCGACAGGTATTTCAGGACTCCCCTACTTATGCACCACACGAAATAATAACTCGTGTCATTTGCAAAAGGGATACAATTTATTTAGAGCTGATTACAAACAAGCTCCGCGAGCGGAATACTTCATTGACAATAAACATCATAGTACGTTACACAGATGCAATGAAGAGGTGATAATGATACTATTAATCACTGAATAGAATCTAAAGTCTAACAATCACTATTGTCTATAAACTTATAGTATTCATAAGGAACACGTCTACTCGCTAGCCGTCTCAGTCGCAGTCTGAGCCACGCTTCTAGTTACGTGTTCAAACACGGACGTTGGATCCTCCGTGCGCTGGCGAGTCTTGCGTGCGTGGTGTCCCAGCACGCTGGTCAGTTAACTAGAGTAACCTATACTCCATGGTTACTCGTCGAGGCGAATTTCCTAGGGACTTGGGAAACCCTCGCTCACTTACACTCAATGCCCTCTTGGTTGACACAAGTGTGTCCCGTTGTAAAGCTATTTATAGCGCTGGTGTCTCTTCTGTCTGGTGTTCTCTAATGGTCTCTGTCTTAGCTCTATTTCTTATATTCTTAGCTCTGTAAACTCTTATCCAGATCTTTGACAGGCTCCTCTCCTCTCCGTGTAGTGTTACAACCTTTTAACTCATGCTTGTAACACGTTGTATGGTCACTGAAAAATTGGCTGACCAATTTTGTCAAAGATCTCATAAGTTGTAAATGTCTCTTCCGGGGATAGAACAACCTCTCTCCTCTCCTTACTCACACTGTTCTATTAATTCACTCGGCTAATTGAGTAGCCCATCGTATCAGTACAGTTGGCTATAGATCTTCTTGGGAATTGTTTTGATCCGGAACCGTTGTCTTATGACTTATGTCCTCACTTCCGTCTTATGACCCATATCTTCTGACTTATGTCCGTTGACTTATGTCTTTTGACCTGTCCTCATATTGCCCAAAATGACAACCCAATACAAGTTGACTCTGTTATGAGTACAACACATGAGCATCGAATGTTCATGTTCCCAATAATATCAGCCCTAACTCGTATACATTAAGTTCTACTCTTCACCTTCTAGCTTCCGCTTGTGAAGAAATATTTTCAATGTTATCTTAAGGTTTTTAAGAGATTATTGTGTCCCCTGATTTGAGTTACTGTTCTTTGAAGCAAATGGTGTATGCAACTTTTATGTGTTCATTTTCCTGTTTGTTTGCGTGTTTTCTAATCAACTACAGTGTACTTAATTTGCTAACATGTGTATGCGTTCCTATTCTACATGTGTGTATTCTTTCGAGCGCCGTAAATCGGTTTATTGTGGCTACAATTGTCTGTTATTCTTATTTATGACCACAATTCCGTTTCAAGATGCTCAAAGTATTTTCTGTATATACTACTACTAAAGTATTGCAGTAACACACTTAAAATTTGACAACACATTGGTTACACAGATTGACACAGACAAGTCACAACAAGACGTTTTAAGCGGTGAACAAAAAATTTGCTGCTATCTCTCTCTCTCTTTCTCTCTCTTTCAATGTTTACTATTGTATTCATTCTCTCCTCTCATTTACACATCTCTCATTCCCTTTCATACCATCGTTATGTTAAACCATTCATTCGTCATTAAAATATGTTTCATAATATCAAGTAAATGAACATTACATATTTACACTAAATGGTTGGCTGAATTGTACAAGTTTTCACGCCACATGACTGTGCGGTTTCTTTGCACGTGTCATGCCTATACAAAATATAAAAGTTTCTGGGGATGGTTTGTTACCGATCCTGTAATACTACTAATCTAACTAACTGATGTAATTTGGTGTGCTGTTCTAAATTTATCCTAAGGGAAATAATCTACCTAATTAATTACATTTAAGCAAAATGGGTTAGTTACCTTCAAGTGTTATTGGTACATGAAATGATGTTAATTTCTAAATGATTGGGTTAGTTAAAAATGATATTTTAAATAAATGAATTTATAAATGATTATGTTTATGCGGTGATAAGGTAAAGTAATATCCAATAATTACATTTCTAATATAAGTGTTGACTTCAATGGGTTCTTAACTAAATGTAGGTAACTTATAACTATCAAATGAGATAAATAAAGTTATATATGTACTTGAACATTTTGCAATTTAATTATTAATACAAAAATGAAGTTATGCGTACTGTTTATAACCACTGTTATATACATCTCACAATTACTTTTATATATAATTACACTAAACTAATGTCGTCCTTTCAGGTGTGATGATGGAGCACTGTTCTTTGTAGACTATTTTCATAACATAGTTCATTTAGACAAAGTCTTATATTCTCTCCTTCCTGGATAGTGTTTATATATATATAGTTCCCTACTAATCTATGTAGGTTCACATCTAACACTTCAATGTAAATATGGCTTATATATGTGTTAGCGATGTAGACATACTACTTATGCGTCTGTTCGTTTCACTCATAACTGCAATGTTACTCTTACACAGTTTAAACGCTTGGCGATTATAACGCACTTACAGTGTAACTTTATCACCACATACGGCACTGATCTAAATAGCAATTACAGTGTCACTGTTTCTGGTGATCTCTGGTCGATCTCTCCCTGAACCTTATGTATTTCAATGTTTGACGGTCGACTCAAAGTGTCTGCCAAAGAGTTCAAACTCCCCTTCAAATGCTGGATGGTGAAGGCATAGTTCTGCAGTATCAAGGCCCATCTGTAGACCCTATTGTTCTGGGGAATGCCAGACTGCATAACAGAAAGCGGAGAATTGTCGGTTTCGATCACAAACTGTGCTCCTGCCAGAAACCTGTGAAGTTTTCTAACACAATAGATTAAGCTAAGTCCCTCCAATGCGAATGCTGAGTATCTCGATTCAGCTGGGCTGATCTTACGATTTACGTACATTACTGGGTGGAACTTCCCTTCGTAAAACTGGCCTAGGACTCCCGATATGGAAATAGCACTTGCGTCTGTACGTAAAAAAACAGGTAAGATTTTGGTTAGGCAAACGCAAAATAGGTGGAATACTGAATAAATACTTTAATTTTGATAAAGCACTAATTAACCGTGCATCTTGAACATTCAATTTTGCCGAAGCTTTCAAAATATTGGAAAAAACACTGGTGATTTCCGCCAGATTGGGAATAAATTTACTATAATAATTAACAAGACCAAGTTGACTTCGGACCTGTTTCTTGGTCGTTGGCATAGTCAAATTGAGAATCTTGGTCACAGTTTTTCATCTGTTCTGAGTTGGCCCCTGCAGATGGTATGGCCTAGGAAGTCAATTTCTTCCTTGCCCAACTCTACTTTAGTTGGTTTGACTGTAAGCCCGAATACTCGCAACCTATCGAAGACATGTTGCAGTTTCTGTAGGTGTGATGTCCAGTCTACAGTATTGATACATATGACATCTATGTATGTAGATGTATTGGTTACCCCGTGGAGAAGATCCCTTGTTAGACGGACAAAAGTCGCTGGAGCATTACGAAGGCCAAAAGGAAGAAATCGCCACTCATAGAGACCTAAAGGTGTGGAAAAAGCTGTTAAAGGAATTGAATTTTCTTGCATCGGGACCTGCCAATATCCTTTCGTGAGGTCGAGTTTGGAAAAGATGCAAGATGTAGACATATCAAGGATCAAATCCTCGCATGCTGGGATTGGCTCAGCATCAATTTTGGTCACTCTGTTTAAACGTCGATAATCGACGCAGAGTCGAATTGTTGAGTTCTTTTCGGCGACAAGGACGATAGGGAAGGAATATTCTGACTGAGATTTCTGAATTATTCCACTCGACTCAAGGGATAGTAATTCTTTGTCGAGATTTGCCCTATAATTTAGTGGGATGGAATAAGGTCGACACTTGATTGGGGTGTTATCAGTCAGAATAATGGCGTGTTCTATTCTGTCTGTCTTTCCTGGGATGTCGGAGAAAATGTCTTTGTACTCCGTCACTAATTCTATCATCTGTCGTCGTTGCTCGTCTGTAAGTTTGCTTTCTATCCGTATGCTCTCGATGGTCCCAGTCGTGTCTACTGTAGGGACTGGTACTTCTATTCCGTCGTCATCTGTCTCGTTCAGTACTATTGTTGTACTAGCTGTGTGTGCTGTTACCTGGCTAAGTGTGTTTTCGATGTCGTTGTTCTGTGTCGCCCTACCTGGTGTAGTTGTGTTGTGTACGTCTGTCGTCCGATTATTTGGTGTGAGTGCATCTTGTTCGTCTGTCGGTAATTCTTGTCGTGAGAAGTATGGTTTCAGCATGTTGATATTAGTTAGTTAGTTAGTTAGTCTTTCCTCTTTAGCCTAAGGCGGCGCATAGGGCAGAAGTCCTGTCTCTCCATGCCTGGCGGTTCACTGCTATCTGTTGTAGATCTTGGATATTTACTTGGCCGTTGAATGAGCCTTCTCTAATGATGGTTCTACGCAGGGTCTCTCTTGGTCTTCCCCGTTTTCTTTTCCCTACTGGTGACCATATGAGGGCTTGGTAGGGGAGTCTTGACTTGTCCATTCTGAGTACATGGCCGATGTAGTTCCAACGGCGTCTTCTTATGAAATTGGATACTGTATCTTGCTTAGTCTCTTGTCTTATTTGCGAATTGGTTCTGAAATCTGTCCAGTGGATGTTTAGAAGTCTTCTAAGACATTTGTTCTCAAAATTGTCTAGTTTTATATCTAAAGCTACCGTTGATTTCCAACTTTCACATCCATACGTTAACACTGGAATCACACAAGAGTTGAAGATTTTAAGTTTTGTGTGTTTGCTGAGTGTCTTTGACTTCCAGATGTTTGACAGTTTATTGAAGGCACTAGATGCCAGTGCGATTCTAGATGATATTTCTGGTGTTGAGTCCCCTGTAGATGTCATTTTGCTTCCTAGGTATGTGAAGCTGTTGACTTTTTCAAGAACGTAGCTGTTCAATTTGGTGTCATCTGAACTGTTGGTAAGATCAATAGTCTTTGTTTTTGTGGTGTTAATTTGGAGACCAATTTGCCCTGAAACATTTTGGAGGTGGTTTATTTTCTCTTGGGCATCCGGGTGTGTTGAACTCAAAAGCATTATGTCGTCGGCAAAGTCCAGGTCTTCTAGAAGTTTGTCAACCCAATGGATACACATATTTGTGTTGTTTGTGCATTTGCGCATGACCCAATCGATAGCTATTCCAAAAAGCATCGATGATAAGACACAACCCTGTTTCACTCCTGTTTCGACTGAGAACCAGTCAGAGTTGCCTGTTTCTGTTCTTACGCAGCAACGTGTTTCTTTGTAGAAAGATTTTATGACGTTGGTATATTTGGTAGGAAAACCATAGATGTTAAGTAGATTCCAAAGTGAAGGACAGTGGATACTGTCGAAGGCTTTTTGAAAGTCGACAAAGTTGGTGATTAATTTCGACTGGAATTCTACGGAGTCTTCAATGATTATTCTGAGGGTGAAAATGTGGTCTATGCATGACCGTTTTGGTCTGAAGCCTGCTTGTTCTTCTCTGAGCCTTTCATCTATCGCCTTTTTCAATCTCTCAAGTAGCATGCTACAAAAAAGTTTTCATGGTACTGACAATAGAGTGATACCACGCCAATTATTGCAATCAGACATATCGCCCTTTTTAGGCAGTTTGAAAATTACACCATCTTTCCACTGTTGTGGTGGGGATTCGCTTTGCCAGATTTCATTGATCAGCTGTAACAAACGTTGTAAGGTGTTCTCATCTGCTGCTTTGAGCATTTCTTCTGAGATTTCATCTTCACCAACAGCTTTGTTGTTCTTCAATATTTTTATGGCTGTTTTAATCTCTTCCATGGTGAATGACTCGCAGGAGGCATCTAGTGGGGGCATAGTAATTTCTCCATCCAGGTTCGGAACAGTGTCAGGCTGCGGTCTATTTAATATTTCTGTGAAATGTTCTGCCCATCGTTGCTTTTGAAGGTCATCGGATAACAATTGATTGCCTTGTTTGTCTTTGATGGGTATATTTGGTGTAGGTGAGTGATTGCAAAGTTGCTTCATGTTGATATGAAATATCTTTAATTTTCCCTTTATCGATATTTCATAATCGACATCTGATATTTTCCGTTCAACGTTGAATGGACCTTGCCACGATGTTAGTAACAAATTACGTTTATCTGGTAGTAAAAGCAGAACCTTCTGATTAGGTTCAAGGTGTATTGTTTTAACACCCTTATTTGCATTGTCGCCGTACATCTGTCCTTTCCTCTCCAAAGATGATTTGGCTATCACACACGCTTTCATTATTCTATCGCGTGTCTCTGTTACCATCTCATACGGTGTTACTTATGTTGGGTTTTCTGCTAAGCTAGTGATTAGCTGATGGTAAATTGTTAGGGGTCCTCGAGGGTTCGCCCCATACACTAATTCAAAAGGTGAGAAACCCGTACTCGAGTGCGGAATTTCTCGATGGGCAAATAGCACTGCTGGCAATAGCGTGTCCCAATCAGATGGGTTTTCTGCTGTTACTTTTGCCAGAATGTGTTTGAGATCCCCGTTATTTTTTTCTATGATCCCGTTGCTTATTGGGTGGTACGGGGTACAGAAATGCTGTTCTATTCCTAACAATTTTGTTAAGGCTTGCGTAGCAGCCGAAATAAACTGCGTTCCACGATCTGATAGAATAGTTCGTGGAAAGCCAAAACGACAAAATAAGTGCAAAAATACATTTGCCACATCTTTGGAGGTGATGTATTTTAGTGGAATAGCTTCGATCCATCTGGTACATAGATCCACGAGAGTAAGTATGAATCGGTTTCCTTTGGTCGACACCTGATTTAGGGGTCCAACAATATCGACCGCTACACACTCAAATGGTCTAGATGCTAATAATGACCGTTGAACTTCGTCCGTCACATGCTTTTCCTTTCTTACAAGATGTTGACAAATAGTACATGAACGACAGAAAAATGTTATATCAGTACAGAAGTTAGGCCAGTAGAAGTGTGACAAAATTCTGGCTCTGGTTTTGTCATAGGCCACATGTCCAGCAAACGGTGACTCATGTGCGATCTTTAGCACATTTTGTCGGTATGTTACAGGTTACACCGTTTGCTGAATTTCATGGGTATTATTTGCGTAATAACGCATGAGGATTCCGTTGTGTATTCTAAAATACCAAGATGCATTTTTAGTCACTTTCGCTCGCTCACCTAACAATTTAAAATAAGGTGCGATAGTTTGATCGGTGCGTTGTGATTCGATAAATTCTTGTCGAGTAGTGCTGTTATTGGCACCGCTGGGTGTTAACAGCTGTAACATCTCATTTTGTAGGTCAGTATAGTGTGTTTGAGTATCTGACCTTGTTACAGCATTAGCCATGTTTGTTTGTTTCCAGGCTAATATGTCGTCGTCAGTACATTCTTCAATGAAGCTAAACAGCCTAAAATCAGATCCGTGCAGGGATCTTGCAGGATTGCGCAAGTAAATGTGCCGGTAAGGAACGGGGTATTAATATGCGCTTTTGCCAGTGGGTATTTCTCAATGGTTCCAGAGAAAGTACGGCATTTGACAAATTCACCCGTGTAATCTTCTGGTCTAACCAGCTCTTTTCTTAAACCAAGTAAAGTGCTGCCGCTATCCAGTAAACAATGGCATTGTTGATTATTGACCAGTGCATTGTAGAACTTCAGCTTACCTCTGGGGGCACTAGCTGCATTAGCATCTTCGTTGGAAAATGGTATAACATGACCACATTTCATATTCCCATCCGCATGTAACTGGTGACATGTGTCACATCTCTTAAAGTCTAATATATCAGTAACTACTGCCACACTTTCACATTCACTCTCCGGTAATACATTTACAAGTTCAGAGTCAATTACACTATCATCGTCAGATGACGTATCGATGAGCACAGCATTATTTGCCTTCATTCGTTGCCTACCAAGGCACTTAGAGCTATAATGGCCATAGCTAGAACAAAAGTAGCATTTAACAGCACGTTTAAATGAATTTCGTCTACTTTCTTGCTTCTTTATTATGGTTTCTAAGTATGAGGGATATGCCGGGTTCTTGTCGCACATAGAGTAGCTAGGATGAAATAATTTACAATATCCACACTGTGGTGGCTTCTGGTAAGGTTTGTCTTTCTTATGATACTCTTTCTGATTATAAGATCTACTAGGTACGTTCTTAACAAAAGCAGTGATCTCTGTATCATGTGTGGTGGTCTTAAATATGTCACGATTAGAAGAAAAATATGCTGAACCCCGTTTTTCTAGTTGTTCAATGGATTCGATATCTGCTTGTTGGAGAAACTTCGCAAAAGGGGTAGGGACTGTGGATATCACCTTATCCATTACCATGAGATCTTGTAATTTATCAAAGTTTTTGCCCACTTTCGCTGCTTTAATCCATTTATTAAATGTACTTTGAACGTTTGAGATGTAATCTAGAAAGGTTTCAGTTGGCTTTGGTTTTATTTGGGAAAACTGAATCTGATACCCAGTGGCATCCAGAAGGAAATGCTGCATAATCCTATCGTGGATGTACTGATAATTACTCCTTAGTTCTGTAGGTATTGATTCTATAACCTTTAATGTCTCCCCACTGAGATTTCTCATGTAGATCATTGCCCAATCTTCTAATGGTATTTTCTGAGTCTTAAGTTGAAACTCTATATTCTCAGTCCATGCTGAGATGGAATCGCCTACGCTATATGGTTTGATCAGGCCTTTATATTTACTAACCTTATTTTGTTCTTCCTGGCTCTTTTGTTTACTAGAGGATATCTGGATATTTGAATCTATCTCCATTTCTTTCATCTTTAATTTCGTGGCTTCTTCTACTTGTTTTATCTCTTTTTGATGTTGCCTTTCTAATGCTCTTTCGTCTCTCTCTAGGGCAGCTTTTCTCTCTGTTTCTTCTCTCTGTAGAGCAGTTTTTCTCTCTGTTTCTTCCTTCTGTCGAGCTATTTCTTCTTTGTATCTTTGATCAGCCCATTTCTCTAATTTCTCTCCAGTATGGCCTAGTTCTTTGCCCGCCTGGATGCACTCACTTAATGATGCCATTCTGTGGCTTTATGTTATTTCACAATGATATCACAGTAGTTTTACACAATGGTTTGTAGTTATGTGTTAGTTATTTACATTCTCACTGAAAATAAAGATGCATGGTTAACATAGTGAATATCAAAATAATTCAAAAATATACTCATCTAATTTGTCGGAAAATACGGCCCTTGGGATGTTCCACCGCTGTCTTCCGGACACACAAAAATGATCGACTTGACAACAGAACGGATGCTTCTGTTTAGTAGAGCATCAATACTTTAGAAACATGCATATGATATAAATACATGTTCATATTTCATGCGGCTGATGAATCATAAATGTGATCTAGATAATGATAAATGATGTTAATGAATGAATGTTATGATAGTATACATGATCGTCATGATTAGTAAGATGATTCGTCATATGAATGTCAATGTCGTCTTGTCTTCACTTTCTATCTTGTTTGGTATAACTACGTTCTATGGCTTCCGTTCAGTAGCTAATTTACTTTCTTTGTGCAAAAAGAACTTATTTTGCACAACTATCTAAATGAATGTGATGAATGGTGACATTAATGGCTGTATCACAGAAAATGAAATGTACACGATGGTTTGCTTGACAATTTAAATACATATTTGTATACATTTTCATTACCACAAATTCATACACCTTTCCTACTAATTTTCGTAGAATAACACAACTTGTAAATTAATCTTTCTTCATTGTGGTTCAAGCTCCACGAATGGTAACATAATAAATATCAAGTAGTACTGGTGTTGATCACTACCGTTCACTCGCAAAACAAAATTATTTCTGACATTGTATGGTAATTAATTCACGATAGTTTTAGGTACTTTTAACACAAAATAATGCCAAATGGTGCCTGTTGACGTTGGTTCAGGCAATTCTGACACCAAATGGGGTCCTGCCTGTCAGCAACTTACTTGCGACAGGTATTTCAGGACTCCCCTACTTTTGCACCACACGAAATAATAACTCGTGTCATTTGCAAAAGGGATACAATTTATTTAGAGCTGATTACAAACAAGCTCCGCGAGCGGAATACTTCATTGACAATAAACATCATAGTACGTTACACAGATGCAATGAAGAGGTGATAATGATACTATTAATCACTGAATGGAATCTAAAGTCTAACAATCACTATTGTCTATAAACTTATAGTATTCATAAGGAACACGTCTACTCTCTAGCCGTCTCAGTCGCAGTCTGAGCCACGCTTCTAGTTGCGTGTTCAAACACGGACGTTGGATCCTCCGTGCGCTGGCGAGTCTTGCGTGCGTGGTGTCCCAGCACGCTGGTCAGTTAACTAGAGTAACCTGTACTCCATGGTTACTCGTCGAGGCGAGTTTCCTAGTGTCTTGGGAAACCCTCGCTCACTTACACTCAATGCCCTCTTGGTTGACACAAGTGTGTCCCGTTGTAAAGCTATTTATAGCGCTGGTGTCTCTTCTGTCTGGTGTTCTCTAATGGTCTCTGTCTTAACTCTATTTCTTATATTCTTAGCTCTGTAAACTCTTATCCAGATCTTTGACGATTCCGTCTCTTGATGTTACCATATATTCTGTCTTATCTTGGTTGATAACCAGCCCCATCTGTTGGGCTTTTTCCTTTAAGTGAGTCAATATTTCCAATGTCTTTTGTTCACTTTGCCCTATAATATCTATATCATCTGCATAACCAAGCAGCTTGGATGTTCCACCAATATCACATTCCTCCTTTACCTTCCTTACAACTTTCTCTAGAGCTAGATTGAAGAGTAGCGGCAATAGTGCATCACCCTGTTTCAAGCCAGATGTTATTTGGAAGGGGTCTGATTTCCTGCCTTTATATGTTACTATATTATAAGTATCCTCCATGCATAGTCTGGTCATGTTGATTAACTTCCTTGTTATTCCAAATTCCTGCATAGCATTCCATAGACTATTCCTATGGACACTATCATAAGCCTTTTTAAAATCCACAAAAATGTTATGGAGATCTCTTTTATATTCCCAATTTTTCTCGGCTATTTGTCGTAAGATAAATATCTGATCTATTGTTGATCTGTTTTGTTTAAAACCCGCCTGGTAGTCACCTAATTTGTCTTCTGAATATGGTTTTAGTCTATTTAGTAATACTGCGGATAGTATCTTATAGCTTGTGGACAGTAGTGATATTCCTCTATAATTTCCACATTGGAACTTGTCTCCTTTCTTAAAGATAGATATCAATAATGATTCTTTCCAGTCATGGGGTAATTCTTCTGTCCTCCAGATTTTTATAATTAGTTCGTATAGCTTTAGATGTAATGCATGGCCACCTGCCTTTATAAATTCAGCAGCAATACCATCAGTCCCCGTTGCCTTATTGTTTTTAAGTCGTGTTATTACATATAGGATTTCTTCAAATGTAGGTTCTTCAATTTGTGGTTCGCATGTTAGAACCTCTTCCTGTGGGAAAATGTTACTTGGAGCTTCACAATTTATTAATTCAACAAAATATTGTTTCCATGTGTTGCACATTTCCTCATTGGTATTTATCATATTCCCATTTTTGTCTTTTAAACCATATGTGTTTTGTTGGTGCCCTCGTTTCATTGACTTCAGTTCTTTAAAACACTTTCTGGATTCTTTTTTCTGGTGATTAGTTTCCATATCTTTGATTATATTACTCATATATTCTCGCTTCTGCTGTCGGACTATTTTTGTAGCCTCTTTACATTCATTTCTATAATACTCTTCCTTTTGGATGTTGTTGATGTCATTTAACCATAAATGTCTGGCATTCTTTGCGTGGTTAACACACCGAGGCATTCTTCTGCGGTAGATTGAATTGCATTCTTGATGTTCAACCAAGTTTGGTCAACGCTTTCCTCCAAAGAGTTTTGCAGAGTTTCAAGTTTACATTTTATTTCATCTGTAAAATCATCATACTTTCATATATATATATATATATATAATGAGATCTACAGAAAATTTACCAGGGATCCTGGTTACTGGACATAATATAAATAACTTACATTATTCTGACGACATGGTCGTAATAGCAACAAGACAAAATGATATACAGGAAATGATAGATACAGTGGTTGTAGAAAGTGAAAGAATGGGCCTTAGTTTTAGTAATAGAAAGACATAAGTTATTGTGATATCAAAGAAACATACTGTGCCTAAATTTGCATTTACAGTACATGGCGTGGTGTTGGGGCACGTGCAGAAATTCAGATATCTAGGCACATGGATAACGTCAGATGGAAGATGCATCACTGAGATAAAGAACAGAATAGGATAAGCAAAATCTGCATTCTATCAAATGAAGAACGTTTTGTGCAATAAGTCACTGTCCTTGAAAGTCAGGAACAGAGTTCATGCATGTTACATAGAACCAGATTTAACTTACGGCGGCGAGAACTGGACAGTTAGTAGGCCTACACAGGTGAAAAAACAATGCTTGGAAACCTTGGGGATGTGGTTTTATAGAAGAATGCTGAAAATTAGTTCAATCAATCAATCATGTGCCATGCCGGAAAACGAGGGCTGTCATGATTCTCAATTTCATGACCAGAGTCTTGGATCAGCTCAGTCTTCCTATGTCGACCATGCCATGTGGCCAAGGAATCCAGGTATTTACTTATCGGTCTTCCCCTTGTTCTGTTCCCTTCGATCTTGCCAGTTGTCACTAATTTCCCCATCCATGTCTTCTCATAACATGTTCAAAAAATATTGACTGTCTACGTCTAATTTCTGTAATCAATTTACGATTCTGATTTGTCTCCTGTAGTACTTGGTCATTGGTTTTTCTGTCCACGGTAATCTTTGCATTTTCCTTAGAAACCACATTTCTGCAGCCATCAGATGTTTTTTCAGCTTAACTGCTCATTGTCCAAGTTTCACATCCATACAAAAGAATAGGCTCTATGTAGCACCTCAACACTCTTTTTCTGGTTTTAATTGACATCTTTTTATTGGTCAGTATGTTTTTTATCTTGCTAAAGGCTACTTTTGCCATGGCGACTTTTGTTCTAATCTCTTCAAGGCATTGTCTTTAAGCGAATAATAATGAACTAGGAACTTTTAAAGAAGGTAATTTGCCGTTGCTTTCCTTCTATGGCAGTGACCATACTGGTCGGGGACTGTAGCCATTGTCTCTTGAAAAAGATCTTCTGCCTACCGTCGCGTAACTTGAGACCATAATCAACAACTATCTGTCGGCTGCCCTCATAATTTCATCCATCAGCTGCTTCCATAGCCAAAAAGAACAATCGGGATGTTTCAATGGAAGCTGAGTCGCAAAGACAATTTATCACAAACATCAGAATGAGGCAGTCCTCGTTTTTTTTTTTTTTTTTTTCGACCACGATATGAGAAGAAATTTTGTGACAACTGGAAAGATTTGCGGAAAGAGAGATAGAAGAAGACAACGTGAAACGATTATTCACAGTCTTGTGTCATGGCACGGAAGGGAGTCAACACACAAATTGATCTATGACGTTGGACATCGTAATTTGTGGAGAAGCATGATCGCCCTTACGAGCCGGAATGGCACTGGACGATGATGTTGATGTTTTCCATCTTCCAAATGTTACCTTCGCTATGGTTATTCTTGTTCTAATCTCGCCAAGGTATCTCATATCAGATGGTATGACTGTTCCGAGATAGTTGTACCGATAAACATGTTTAAGAATATTCCCATTTGCCTGTATAATTATTTTTTTTCCGCATATCCCTTACAGTACATTGCCGTCAACATTAGCATCTTTCAGCTGATTGCTGATTTATTGGCAAGATTACGCTCAGTAGTTTGGCATTGATTTCTGAGTGACCGGCTCACATACCCCGCAAGTTATCGACGCGTAGAAAACCGCTACCGATTCTCACGCACGTCACGTTACTCACGAGAGTATACGGGATTACGGAGAAAGACGTGTAACCCCTAGACCAGGAGACCGGCACCTGTATAATATATTGTGCTAATTCTTTCTTCTTAGTGACGACCATAATCTGTGCCGACAAAAAATTTAATTCTAACTGAACTGGTTCACTGTGTGCAACAACTGCATCTACTAAATGCTGCAGATCTTGCTCATTGTCTGCAATCAATAATGTATCATCCGCGTATCTAATGTTATTGATGTTGCGTCCCTAATGGTAATTCCTCTCATATCTAATGTTATTGATGTTACGTCCCCAATGGTAATTCCTCTCATATCTAATGTTATTGATGTTACGTCCCCAATGGTAATTCCTCTCATATCTAGTGTTATTGATGTTAGTCCCTCAATGGTGAATCCTCTCATATTTGTCATCCAATATGGAGGATATGTGGTTGAGCTGTTATGGCATCTGGAGTGCTTTGCTTGTGGCTACGGTTTGCTTACCCATTTTCTTCATGTCGGACTGGTAGTGGAGTGCTTTTATATCTGTCCACGGTTGTTTGTATTTTTGATTCGAAAATTAAATGCGGAAACAATGTAAAAATGCTTCTATTTGCACAGTAAACATTCTGCTGTAAAGGTCAAGGAGAGTCTAAGTCTGATGAAGGAATACAAAAGTACTAAATAGCATATGTCCATAATATTTATGTATTCGGGATTGAAAAGTTTTGATTCAGCAGTACAGCAAAACAGAATCATAGAGGAAATTATATCAATCATGTGCATCTTCGTTGTATATTTTGGATGTTCATGCCAACGGTTCTTGTAACTACGTCATTACGTATAATTAACTTTACTTCAAGACCCAGTGACTAAAGCTTTTGTGCACTGGCGGTGACGTCATCATTTTGGTTGTGTTTATTCCGAAGATTGTGTCGAGTAAGACGACAGTCTGCTCTTGCAAAAGATAGGTGCTGAAGACGGAGGCAGCCAGCCAGGAGGCGCACCACATAAATCAGGCTGCCACGCAACTACGCGTAGAAAAGATGTCGACTACTGCTATATGTTCGGTGCTCGCCCTGCGTTGGACCCCCAGGCAGTTGCATTGTCGGGCCATATGCCTTGTAAGGGTCTAACCACAGCTAATGGAGGTCCTTCTTAGATGCCCTGTGGAGCCAGGGAGTTCTGAAAATAGAGCGTCTGGCAGTACCAAGCAAAGACTTAAAATAATGCACTGGAATGCGGAGGGTGTCAACAAGAAAAGAATAGAACTAGAAAACATCTTGGCCCAAGAAAATGAAAGCGTATGTTGCTTGCAAGAAACACACCTTAACGAACATATAGCCTTCAAAATCAAAGGCTACTAGTGTTACCGACCTGACCGAAAGGACAGGCGAAAGTTTAGGATCCTGACCCTTGTCAAAAAATAGCATCCCTGCTTCTCATATTGAAGTTTACATGGAAGGGGCTATTTATCAGAATACCTTAAGACGGACAATACCGACCTTCACCTGATCAAGTACTACTGTCCAAATGACCGCCCACAGGCACTCAACATACTACCATTAAAAGGAAAAATGACTGTGTGTGGCGATTTTAACAGCCACTCGCAGAGCTGGGGCTATGATCACATGGACCAGAGAGGAGAGAGACTGGAAGACTGGCAAGATTAGAATAGATTCATCTTGATTAACAAGCCGTCTGACCCTACTCGAGACCATGGCACTCTACAATTAAACCTGACCTGGCTTTTCATTCACCAGACCTGGAGAGGAACATTAAAAGAATTGTTGGGAAACAGCTACGTGGCAGTGACCATCGGCCAGTCTATCTAACTGTAGAAAATGAGCTTGTAAGTGAAAGCAGCACTCTCTCAAGGTGGAACTACAAGAAAGCAAACTGGGCAATGTACAAGCTTCACACCGGCATCCTGGTTAGAAACTTGAACACAGAGAGGGACATAAATAAAGTAGTTGAAGAGTTTGGGAAATGCATACTAGGGGCAGCAAGAGAAACAGTACTAAGAGGAGCCCGTAAACATTATGAACCCTACTGGAGTAGTGAACTGGAACAGTTGATAATGATGTGGAAGTGTGTAGAAGGCAAACAGAAGCCAACCCTGCCAAGAGCACCACAATAAATACCAGCACGCAAAGGCCAAATTTCAAAGGGCCCAGCTGCAGGCTAGAAAGAGACACAAGGAAGTAGTGGAAGCTAATAAAACAACTTAACGATGAGGGTTCATGGAGAAACTCAAAAATTGCACTACGTAATGACGGAAACATCTTAACAGGAAAGCAAGCAGATGACCATTTTGCAGACTCATTCGCATAAGATAACAATATCGAAATTAGTCCAAAGAAAGAAGAAGAGATTCGTGAGAAATGGCAATATACAGGACAGAAGGAAATAGTACATGAGGTTATGGAGGCAATCAGTGAACTGGAGCTAGAAATATCAAAACTGAAAATGAGAAAGTCACCAGGAGCTGATGGTATCTCCAATGAAATGATTAGAAACCTAGGAACAGAGGCCAAAGCAAAGCCTGGAGAGAAGCAATCATGATACCCCTCCTAAAATCTGGGAAAGATAGTTCCATTGCCTCCAGCTACAGACCAATTAGCATCACCAGCTGTCTCTGCAAAACACTGGAACGCATCATCAATCACAAACTACAGTGGTACATTGAAAGTGAAAACATCCATGTGCCACAACAGGCTGGCTTTAGGCAGTACTACTCTACGGAAGATCAGACAACCTATCTCTCTCAATAAGTTGAGGATGCATTCCAAGAGATGAAGCTGGTACTTGCGGCATGGATAGATCTGAAGAAAGCCTTTGACAAAGTGTGGAAAAGAAGGTCTTATGAAGAAACTAAGAAACTGCAAAGTCAATGGAAGAATGTACAAATGGGTGAAAGCATACTTGCACAACAGAAGAGCCTGAGTACAGATAGACGGTCTCAAGAGCAAGAAAATAATATTGCGTCACTGTGTTCCGCAGGGTGGAATCTTGTCCCCCACACTTTTTCTAATCTTCATCAATGATCTTGTTGCTAATCTATCCGATGGAATTAAAGCGGCAATGTACGCTGATGACCTGGTTTTGTGGAGCACAAATGAACATGCACCAGTGGACACGATATTGATACAGAGCGCTGTAGATACATTTGTTGCATGTGCGGATAGATGGTGTGTCATCATAAACACTGACAAGTGCAGCACCACTCTATTTACCTTCTCTCCGAAACAAAAGGCAGGGATCATTCGGATAAATGGAACGCCCCTAAGAGAAGATAAATAACCAACATACCTTGGTGTAACATTTGATGACAAGCTGACATGGAGAAAACACATCAAAAAAGCTGTAGCAAAAGCAAGACGGAAAATAGCCATCCTGAGAAAGCTAAGTGGAACAACATGGGGAGCCAGTGGTAAAATACTTAGCAAAGTTTATCAACAGAGCATACGATTACACCTGGAATACTGGTCAACTGCGTGGTGTTCAGCATCAAAAACCACACTATAAGAGCTGGGCAAGGTGCAAAATCAAGCTCTTAGAGTCATCACAGGAGGGATGAGATCAACCCCTATAGGAACAATGGAGAAAATGGGGAGGACACAAGCACTGAGAGAACGCAGAGATGCAAAAACACTAATACAGCAGACAAGTTCCTCAGCTTACCAGGCCACCATATGAAGAACCGATTGGAAAGCTTAGCTATGGGGCGGTTGAAAAGAGTTAGTTTTATGCACCAGGCCAAATGACTCTGCAGAGAAACCACCGATCTTCCCACAGTTGGTATCCCACTGTCAACTATTCCAGAACTCCATGGAAAAAAGAACATAGACTATCGCTACAAAATCAGACAAAAGTGAGAGAAATATTTGATCAGGAAGAACAGAACAGTGTGCAGCGCAGAACAGCCACTCCCAGCTTCCTTGATGACGAATACCCACAGGATCTCTGGATCTGAGTCTACACAGATGGGTCAGCGCAAAATGCTATTCGAAATGGAGGAGCGGGAGTGTATAAAGAATACCTAAATAATACTAAGGACGCGGCCAACAGGAGTTCCAACAGGAAAGTACTGCCATAAATATGATGCTGAAATTGAGGCAATCAAGATAGCAACAGAGAAATTACGAAATACCAGCCATGGTAGACAACCTGTGGTG
Source organism: Cepaea nemoralis (assembly GCA_014155875.1). Lineage (NCBI taxonomy): Eukaryota > Metazoa > Mollusca > Gastropoda > Stylommatophora > Helicidae > Cepaea > Cepaea nemoralis. The sequence continues at coordinate 73,602 of JACEFZ010019432.1, forward strand.
ATATTGACAGATGCAAAATCCGTAATAGAGGCGCTCCTGTCTTGGAAATTGCCAGTTCTAAGGACACTGCCTTCTGAGCTTAGCAGTCAGTATAAGGTCACCATACAGTGGATACCATCCCACTGTGGATTACCCGGAAACAACAGAGCTGATCGATTGGCTAAGGAAGCAGCAAAAGAAGAACAGCCTGATGTGTCCATTACATTCCATCAAAAGAAAAGAATGATCAACTTCATCAGAAGGCCACCAAACACTACCCAAGACGACTACCACGTTATGGACAGACCAGAACAGGTAATTATTCTGAGCCTCAGAACAGGACACAATAGATTACGCAACCCCATGTATACAAACATAGTGGAACTGTGGAGCACATTTTTGGATGACATCATGTACTTCATTGTTCAAATTTGTTCTACGTACAAAGTGTAGTGAGACTTTACAAACACCTAGTAGTATAACACTAAATCAGACAAGAAAGGCCATCTAGGTTTGGACAGAATAGGAGGCATGACTGGTCATGAAACTACAAGAGGACGAAATTCAGGGCTAGATCAATCGAGAATGGCCTAGCAGTGAGTATGGAAAGTTTTACAAGCTGCGTCACAATGATATTACTAGTAGTACTAGTAGATACTAGTAGTACATATATTATTGTACTCCGTGGCGAAGGTCTTTACGGACGCGGTTCGTAATCATGTATACCGGAGTGCGAAACACAGCATAGCGCAATTTGGCAGCAGACTGCGTTGCGCTGGTTTTTTTACGAAAAAGAAGGGTGCCGGTCGTTTATAAAACAATGGCTAACTACTGAACGTAAAATTGCCAAGTCATCAACAACAGCTAAAATGGGTAAGACACGGATGTGTTTTGGCACCAAATTCTTGTATTAGAAAGAAAAGTAAGATAACACATATTACATGTTTTTTTGCCGACTGCGAATTATTGCAGATGAACACCTCAAACAGCAAATATATTACGTGGAATGTCAGCACCAAAGATTCACTGTGTGGGCTTCACCAAAAGGTGGTAAAACAGTCCCAGTGGCACGAATTGGAATATTGCTTGGCTAGCAAATCCATTATGTGAAAAGTCCCAGCCGAGAGCTCGCTAAGTAGATGTCATCTGCAGACTCGCCTCTCCTGGTTTGCATGAAGAGCGGCATGTGGCGAAACAAATGTCCAATATACGAGTGTGAGGCTAAGCAGCCATGTGCAGGACGTGACGATTCCTTTGGTGAGCCCAGCTCCAGAACTCGATATGTTGGCTCTGCAATTATGGAAGCCTCCTTGAATGGCGGACTTGTCCCATGATCTGGCCTTGCCTTCCCTTGAGAACTGACCGGGATATCTTCGGCTCTTCTAGCTTGATCAGCTGGGATGTAGGTGACACCACCAAAGTGAGAGTCGAAAGTCCATCGAAAAACCCAGGAAAGTTAAACCGGTCAACAAACGCACGCAGAAGTCGGACTTTTCGGCCTAAAGGCGCAGTATCGCAGCTCCGTTGTAAACAGGCACAACACTTTGCTATCATTATGAGGCACGTGAAACATGTGCCTGCCAAAAATACTAAGCCTGAAGTCCACAAGACCACGCCACTTCGCTATTAAACAGATATTACACTAGATATATATTACCACCCCGTAGGTAGACTGCACTTTCTTTGAGATATTATCTGCCACTTGAGGTCACATACTGGAAATCTAAGATATCGCAATTATTTAAATTTATTTTAGTAGGTGTTGATCAGCGTAGTCATATGTTTGTTTATATATTATGCTAACGGTTCATCAAACTAACTATTTGCATTACGTTACCTTCTTTTGTACTCAAATAAATTAGTTTTTCTTGTCTCCCTTGTTCCTTAAAACCATCTTTTTAATGTATTTCCCTAGGGACTAAGTATTTCAATTATACAGATGTCTACATTTTTACCTCTGAAATATTACAATGATCGAAACGAGTTGCAATATTCATATGAGAAATAACAGCTGCAGCAGGATGTAACAATAGGAAACTAAAAACAGTTAGGTATGTGTAACTCCTGCGAACAAGTGAAATACACTAAACACGGACAGAGTGTACATATATACATTACAACGAACTCCACAATGGTAAGCAGCGGGGGTATAATAAAATATTTAAAAAATGTTGGATGAAGAATGAAGAATGACTTGCGCGATGACTTGGATTAAAGTGAGGAAGAGTTGCGCAATTTGTCGACCTCACTCTCTCGCCTGAGTCCATCTGAATCCAGTGGCAGGACAAGTCAAGACGACTGGAGACGAATACAGGTGCAGTGGATGACCAGGGCGCTCTACGTGCCTTGCCGTGCTCATTACGTTCCACAATGCTTTGCAGGTAAACGCCGTCTTGCCCGTTGAATCAGGAATGATTTCTTCCGCGCAGTCTTGCCGGATCCTGTCTTCACATGCTGAGTAGGCATACCCTACTTCACCGCTTGGTTTGACACCAAATCGGCTACCCGCGCCTGGTTTAGCCAGCCTCTCACAGCTGTTGCCCGGGGGGTGGCCGCTGTCAGCATGCTGACAGCTACTAGGAGCCACAGGCACGAGCTGGGTGTCAGGCTTGGACCAAGTGGGGGATGGATCCTGAAAAGGACATGAGAGTCATCCTTACCAAAGGTGCTACCAATACCTGACACCCCGTACCCCCCATAAATAAGTACACTACGACACAACGACAGACGCGAAAGTTGACACTGGGGTCTATTTGAACTCCATGGTAGTTCTAGGGTTAAATGTCGTTAATGTGGTATCAGACTTGGTGCATTATATACGTTGACTAACCGTTCAGGAAACAATGGCAAAACTACTGAATGTAAACTTGTATACAAAAACGACCTGAGGTTGGGATTGATCGCAACGTCCTGCAAACGCCACATTTTCTATTTAAACATGAATGTCTAGAAAAGACAACCATTGAGGAAAGTTTGCAATCATCATCATCATCATCATCATCATATTCATCATCATCATTATCATCATCATCATCATCATCATCATCATCATCATCATCATCATCATCATCATCATGTGTCTTGCCGATAAGCGTGAGTGGTCATGTTTCGCCATCTCACACGAACAGCAGAGTCGAGAATCAGCTCTGTATTCTTGTCTCCATCATGCCACGTGACCAAGCCATCCAGTTATTTATTTCTGTGTTTCCCCCTTTTTCTTTGCCACTCAATCTTGCCAGTTGTTACCAAGTTTATTTCTTCCCTTAACGTTGCCAAGATATTGTGATTGTATACGTCTAATTTCTCTAAACAATTTACGGTTTTTGTTTGTTTATTGTTGGACATGATCTTTGGTTTTTCTGTCTGTCCATGGTATTTTTTGCATTTTCCTCAGAAACCAAATTTCCACAGCCATTAGATGTTTGTCAGCTTGTCTGCTAATTATCCACGCTTCACATCCATAGAAAAGTATAGGATCTATGTTGCACATCAATACTCTTTTTCTCGTTACAATTGACATATTTTTTATTGGTCGGTAAGTTTTCCTTCTTGAAAAAGGCTACCTTCGACATGGTGATTCTTGTTCGAGTCTCGTCAAGGCATCTCCCGTCAGATGTTATGACTGTTACGAGATAATTGTACCAAATCACTTGTTTAAGAATATTCCCAATTACTTGTATATAACTTTGTGGTATTTCCTTTTTCCTAGTGACGACCATAATATGTGTCTTCATACAATGTAATTGCAACCACAGTTGTTCATTGTGTGCAACAACCGCATCTATTAAATGTTGCAGAACCTGCTAATTGTCTGCAATGAACACTGTATTATCCACATATCAAATTCTATTGATGTTACCTCCTCCCTCCCCCATGGTGACTCCTCTCATATCTAATGTCATTGATGTTACGTCCCATAATGATCATTCCTCTCATATCTAATGTTAATGATGTAACGTCCTTAAATAATGATACATCTAATATCTGATGTTATTGATGTTACGTCCTTCATTGGTGATCTCTCGAATTTCTAATGTTATTGATGTAACGTCCTCCAATAGTGATTCCTCTCATATCTAATGTTATTGATGTCAGGTCGTCCGTTTATCTATACCCCCCCCCCCCCCCCGCCTTCCCCCACCCAACCTCATTACGATTCCTTATATATCTAATGCTATTGATATTTGTGTTACGTTACCCATTTATGGTTCCTCTCATACTGTGTATCAGGAAGGTGGAAATAAGGAAGACCACACTGTAGATGGATTCAAGATCGGTAGTTTACACATGACATCGACAGAGGCTTACAATGGAGAGACATTTAAATAGACTGTGATGGAGTACGGTTCTAGACATGTCAAGCGAAGTGGTTTACGCCACCTAACTCGCGCTCCGAAGGTTTGAGGGTTCGATTCCTGCGTACCTCGTTATTTTTTTCACGAGTGCAGTTTTTTTCCGGACAAATACGGGGGCTTTTCGATGGAAATGCGTAGTTCGTACTTTGTGTGACTCGTTCGGCAAGCCGCCCTGTGGAAAGATACTGGGTCATATTTGGTTAACATTGTGCAATGACATCAATCCTAATGACATTTAACAAATTCAGTTCTGAAAAGTAGGTTTGGACCCAACGAAAATGGATGGCGAAAAATGATAAGTAGGGAGGTTTTGTCACAGTTGTGACTTACTACAGAGACGGTGATGAACAGACCAAATAAGGGATAAGACTCGGATGTGTTTCGTCACCAAATTTGTGTATTAGAAAGACAATAAAGGTAACACATGTTACATGTTTTTACGACTGAGTGTTATTGCAGCTGAACACCTCAAACGGCGGCTTGTTTTTGCTAGGATCAATTATAACTCCAGCGATGAGGCAAACATCAGCGATGGCCGTAATTCACTTGTGAATCAAAAACGAAAATTGATATCATCTGTTTCTTCGGGCCATTAAAAGTCTCTACGACCATATTGCTATCATTATGAGGCATATGCGCATATGCATGCCAAATATATTAGTTTAATGTGCACATCAAAAAGTGCGATTACACGGATATTGCACTAGATATATTATCCCGTAGGTAGACTGCCCTTCATTTGTGATATTATCTACCACATGAGGTCACATACTGGACATCTAAGATAACGCAATTATTTAAATTTATTTTAGTATCTATTTATCAGAGTGGCAATATATTTCCTTAGATATTATGCTCTACGTTCTTCAAACTAACTATCTGCATTAAACAGCATTCATTTAACCCCTAATACATTATTTGTCTTGTTCTCCATTGCTACATTAAACATTTTATTTCAATGTATTTCCCTTGAAACTATGAATTTCTATTATTATGATTTCTACATTTGTACCTATGAAACATTAAAATGATTGAAACGAGTTGCTATAATAATAAGAAAAATAACGACTGCAGAAGGATGCAACAAAAGGAAATAATTAAAAAAAAAAGAGCGAAAAAAGTGATGTATACTAAAATCGGACGCAATGTATATACATTACAATGAACTCCACACAGGTAAACATAAATTTAAAACAAAAAAGGCGGAGAAGGGGTATGAGAAATATAAAAACATACAAAGTAAAAATAACGTGTCCAAAAAAATAAACTGTTGACTGTCTGTGTCTAATTTTTCTAATCAATTTACGGATTTTGTTTGTTTCTTGTAGGGCTTGGTCATTGGTTGTTCTGTCTGTCCATGCTATTCTTTAAATTTTCCCCAGATACAATATTTATACAGCCATTAGATGATTTTTAGCTTGTCTGGTAATTATCCACGCTTCACATCCATACAAAAGAACAGATGCCATGTAGTACCATACACTCTTTTTCTAGTTGCAATTGACATTGTTTTATTGGTTACTAGCTGACGACCCGGCTCGGCGTCGCCAGGCACCTGGTGGGGAGCGTCTCATTGAATTCATATAAGTAGTCATTATACATTCAAATACATTTCTCTAAGCGCACAGAGTACGGTTTCGGCCCCTGCTCCCTTTCTCGTTCCCGTTGCTCGTCTGTTTCTGATGCTCCCATTTCCGTTCCCGTTGCTCGTCTGTTTCTGATGCTCCTGTTCTCGTTCCAGTTGCTCGTCTGTTTCTGAATCTCGTAATGCCTTTTTCTTTCGTGTAAAAAGTAAATATTGATTTTAAACTCACTATTTCAGATGGATCCGCGGGAGTGAGAACACCATCTTTACAAAATTTCATCTCAATCGGATATACCGTTCGGGAACGCATAAAGGACACACAAACAAACAAACAAACAAACAAACAAACTTTCTCTTTTATATATAGAGAGAGTATGTTTTCCGTCTGCATAGGCTGCATTCGCTATGGTGATGTTTATTCTAATCTCGTCTAGGCACCTCTAATCAGATTTTATGACTGTTCCGAGATAGATGTACCAATACACTTGTTTACGAATATTCTAATTTAACTGTTTATTACATTGTGGCATTTCCTTCTTCACAGTTATGGCCTTAATCTGTGCCTTTTTACAATACAATCTAACCCTAAATGTTCACTATGTGCGACAACTGCATCTACTAAATGTTGCACAACCTGCTAATGGTCTCAAATCAACACTGTATAATCCGCACATTTTATTCTATTGATGTCACGTCCCCTAATGTTGATTCCTTTCATATCTAATATTATTGATGTCACGTTCCCCAATTGTGATTCCTTTCATATCTAATGTTATTGGTGTCACTTCTCCCAAAGAGGATTCCTCTCATATCTAATATTATTGATGTTATGCCCTCAATGATGATTCCTCTGATATCACTTGTTTTGATGTTATGTCCTTCAATGATGATTCTTCTTATATAAAATGTTTTTGATGTGTCGTCCCTCAGTGATGATTCCTCTCATATCAAATGTTATTGATATTACGTCCCTTAATTATGATTCCTCTTATCAGTGTACTCATAAGTCGGACAATAGGAGGACGACAACGTAGATGGATTCAAGATGTGATAGGTAGTTTACGCATGACAGCGACAGAGGATTACAATGGAGTGGCGTTTTAATAGACTTTTTGGGCAGTAAAGTTCTAGAGAGGACAGCGAACTTGTTACGCAAATTGCCTCGCGTCCCGAAGGTTATTGGTTCGATTCCGCATAGGTCGTTCGGTTCACGAGTGAACTTTACTCGAAGTAACCATGTGGAGTGTCGCTGAAGTTCCGTAGAAAGTACTTTGTGCGATACGTTCAGTAAGCAGCCAGCGGAATGATACTGTACAAAATGGGATACCGCCCGATGCAATGAAGTAGATCGTCTGGCCTTTTAACAGATTCAGGTCCAAACAAAATGTAGGTTTGGACCTGTAGTATACATCTCGCAAACCAGCACATCGCTGTTTGAATTTCCCCACTCTACACTCCAGTTAATAACAGCGCCGATAACCGCCACCAGTAGAAGTAAATTCAAACTTAAAGCTAAAGAAAGTAGCGCATACAATTATAAAGAAACATTAAATCTACATCATCAGAATTTGAAAAACAGCGTTAATTTGGAACTTACACATGACCCGGCATGACGTCAGAGCCAGGTCTGGCAATGGCAACAGTGCAAAAACAACCGAGAGAGTGTGAAAATGGCGTAAGGACAGAAAGACGTTCAGCGTGTGTGATAAAAATTAACTGCGGCAGGAGATCTAAAGGCGATGGTCACCTGGAACTTATGGTCTGGTGTCTTCTGCTCAACTATCCCTCTGTATTCTGGAAAACTCCACAGGAGGAAGCAAGAGAGAAGCGACGGCCTACAAATCAGCCAGCGAACTAGAAAGTCAAAACATATCCTGGAGCCTGAAACCTGACGACGCTATGGTTTAAGAGGAAATTCAACTATGTTGAAGGTAAGCACACTGTACGATTAAGTTAGTTTATGTCCAGAAGTCTTTTCCCAGAAAGTGATAAGATTGTGTACTGTAAAACTGTGGTTAGTTCTTAAGAAATTATTTCAGCAGAGACTAGGCACTGTACTTAGATACGTAGTTTGTAGATGGTCTGTGCAATAGGGTATCCTATAGTGAGGGATTTTCTAATTATGCAGCTTCATGTTCGAATAAGGAATATGCCTAAGTTGTACATTTCACACCGTAAGCAGTTAAGCTAATTCAGTATTAATTCAGGATGTATTGATTAACTTTAGAATTTAGGTGGATAAACTTCATAGTTCAGTAACAAGGAACTATCTTAATTGTGCATTCACTCGTCTTGAGGAATTAGTACAATTCATCCTGGAAACAGGACATTCAATGTTAAATGGTTCCATATGTGTTATCATGAAATCATGGGTGTTCTATTCAATCATTCATGTGGTGATTCAATTGTGACTTCATCGGTGTTGAATGTGTGATTTTATCTGTTAACTTATTAATTGTAAGTCATATAATTGTGTATATTCATCATCCATACAAGCATGTTTTTTCTTTTAAATTTACAATGAATGATTGTAGAGTAAGTGAGGAGAGGTGAAGTGCAGAGGAAGATTATGATCAATCAATCATTCACCTGATAGTAGGCAATTTGATGTATACTGACATTTCTTTCAGAGGAGAAGATGATAGTGGGAAACAAGCACTAATTGATAATTTAGTGTCCCTCTACGTATGGCTCCACACTTTATTCCATATCACTCATGCTACAAGTACTTTTGGTTCTGTTTGAAAAATTGTGCAAATTTGTCTTGATGTTATGATGATGATGAATCTTATGAATTATTGAGGTAAAGGCATATACATAAATGTTGAAGAGGCGAGATAATATTCCTCCTTAAAGCATTTAATTTGGAGTAAAACTCTTGAATGTCCTGCAGGTGCTGGTGCCAGAATGGAATAATATTGTTTATAAGTTCGATATTCATTGCATGTGGTGAATGAATGATTGAATGATTGATTGATTTAGGAACCGACATCACAGCATTCGGGACATTCCCATAAGCGTGAATGAATTTAGACACTTAATGTGGGAGGCCTTTTATTTTGAAGGGAAGGATAACTAGAAAAACAATTATGTGCAACTGGGAATAGTGAACATGGTTAATCGATCAAGGTATTACTCAAATTTGAGACTATATGTGACAGGAATGGGCGAAGATGACACTTCTTATCTGGTATCCTAAACCTTGAGATCCGTGTAGTGGGTATTGGATGGAGTGGAGCTAGCTATTTGATTTATAACTTCTGGGGCAAACTACAGCATTCTTCCCCCTTTCTTTATTTTTCCCTAGGGCCAAAATTCCCTTTGTTTATTTTCCCTTTTCCTTAGAGATTTACCTTTCTTTCATTTCCAATGACCAAATAGGTACATTTATGATACCAGTAGATATTTGTTTTAATACTGGAATTTCGGGTAGTGGTTAAATCCACCCAGAACTAGATAGGACTCTTTAGGGAGCTCCTGGCTGGAGAGATGACGAATCTTATTTTGGAAGAACTTAAGGCGAGAGTTCCATCCAACCACATAAAGCAGGTAACACAGTATCACTATGAATCAACCAGAGGACTTTTAGTCTGTAACTGTGATTAGAGAGGCAGCCTCGACGATCATCTTACGTGAACCAGAACAACAAACTTACTATGGACCCAATTTATTTCGTCTCACAGAACATTTCAACATTTAGGGTCCATAAACCCAACATGGAGTGGAGAGGATTGAGCTTAAGATAGATAATTATTATTATTATTATAACTCAACATATGTATGAGTATGATTCAATCCACTGGGGAAATACGGGTTATGTTATTTCTAAAATAGTGAATGTTTAATATATTAGTGAAAACATACCATGCATTTTGAAATGGGTGATTATTTTGGGATCAGAATGGCCAAATCCATACCCAGTTTGTTTGTTATTAAGTTTAATAGGTATTTCATGTTTCACTCGGAGTGTTCCATTAATTCTTTAAGTGTTAATTTTATTGTCTGTGAACTATTAATTCACCCTAGATATTAACTTTTTATCTGAAAGAAGAGTGGCAAGGAAACTCCACAAGTTTATTATTATTAAAGGAAATCGTTTCCTTGTTGACCTTGAGGACTTCTTTGGCTCTCCAGGACTTTGTTTATAACCTCAAGTAATTGAGCCATTGAAGGCTACTAATATTTTAAAAACTATGACTCTTAGAAATTGATTTTCTAATGTAATTTATTTTCTTTGATAGCATGTTGAAATTACTCCCCCCCCCCCCCCCCCCCCCCATTAATTTTGTATTGTTTCAAGGGAAACAGTTGAAATTGGTAATAATGTGTAACATGTATAGAAGCCATTCTCAGGTTGCCATTTTAGTGACACATCAAGATGACGTCACCTGTGCATGGTATTAATTACCGAAGTGGTAGACCTTCATGAGACTTGCCAACCAAATGAGGTTGAGGTCAAATGTTGGAGTCATCTTATAGGAAGACGGCTCGCAATCTGACATGTCGTGTTTACAATTTTTCTTTATCTGTCGAGAGGTAGTTGCGTGTTCGCTAAATAGCTACCGGACTGGCTGTGTCATATTACAACTAAAGTAATAACCCATCAAGTGGATTGTACTTGATGACAGTTGCTTCTTAGCAGCATTGCAGAATGAGTGGATATAACTTACAATTATTTGCATATTTCAAATGTAAACCAAAGTGTCAGGTCAGATGACAATTAATGGGTAGATTCTGACAGGTTTATTAAATAAACCCATACGTATATAGAGTACATGAAAGGTTTCCCCTTTCATGAAAAGGAGAGCGGGAGAATGTAAAATCTCCCCATTAGTTCTACCGCGTCGTCGTTAACGACGCCTGGCGACTACGGCCAGGGGTCCACCTGTGAGCGACACTAACCACACTGTGGCCAGAATAGCCAGTCGGTATATTCGTGGATCATGCAGTCCACGCAGGGACGTAACTCCGACTAGCGAGACTCACAGTGGGTTAGCGGCCAGACGGCTTGGGAGTGTTGGAAGAGACAGACGGGAATGAATGGTGCTCGTATACTTGGGTGTATGAACGCAATAGAGAGAACGCATGTGAGAAGATAAAAGACTGTGCGCCTGTGTTGTCTATATTATATTGATATAACTATCGAATGTATTATTGCATCGTCATTGTAATTGTACGATGCATATAATTGTTGTGATGAGCGAGTTGTGTGAATAAAGTGTTTGCATTGTAAGTGTAGTGCGTCACGTCAAGTCATTCTGTGACCGTGTTTTGTATCACTCTTGTCGGTGATTACGAGCCTATGTTCTTGCTGAATGCAAGACGCTGAGAGTTTGGAGAAGAAGAAGGAGAGAAGCAAGAGCACCTCGAGCTCTACACCAAAACGACCGTGGTCGGAGAAGTGGTGTTCTATTTGTAAGTCACCCTCTCACAATACGAGGGACTGCAAATCGAAGGCTAAGAGCCCTCACGTCGCGGCATGTCAAGTTACTTCAAAGAAGGTTGTCACTGAAAATGCCAAGGTCGACAAGGAAGCTCGCCACCAGGAGAGCTCACTAAATTCCGGCAATAGAAAATCTAGGACAGGGATATGGTTGCAAACACTGCAGGTCGAACACGCACAATGCTATTGACTGCAGGGTTAAGTCAGGAGACTCTCATTTCGTCGTGTGCCCAGAGAAACCTAACGTGGAGACCACCGAAAAGGTCAAGACAGAGGAAGAGACTCCAGACCAGGACAAGCCACCTGTAGTGGAATTGATAGAGGTTAACGGCCGACAAGTTGAGTGTCTATACGGCACTGGACTGGACGAGGAAGCCGTGATCTCTGCGGATCTGGTACACCCAGAACAATTCACAGGTGAGACCATGGAGATACAGCCTGCACAGAAGAGTGCTCCAGCCATGAAGTTGCCCATTGCCAAGGTGGAGATTCGGTCAAGATATTCACCGGCACAATCAAGGCCGCTGTATTGACCGATCCCATTTTTTTGCGTCATCCTGGGTTGCCGGTATGTCTTTCTGGAAATGCCCAGGGAGCAAATCCATGTGGAAGCAATACAGACTCGCTCTCAGACTAGAATTGATCAGGCAGAAGCTATTGTGACTAACCCACTGCCGGGGGAGGTGCGAACTTCCCAGGGTGAGGATGCAACCTTCCGTCCTTGCTACAAGAAGCTGCAGAGAAGTGCTGATCCACCAAAACGGGGGCAGTACTACATGAAGAATAGGATACTCTACAGTAGAGCCGGAAGGGTAGACAACCTACACGATCAGTTGGTGGTCCCGAAGGCCCACCGTTCCCAAATGCTTCATATGGGAGATACCATCTCATTTAGTGGGCATATGGGTATTGCCGCCACCATGCAGCGAATTTCCTGCCATTACTATTGGCCGGGAATGACAGGTGATGTGCGTCGGTATGTGAAGTCACGCCCTGAGTGCCAGAGGGTGGCCCCTAAACACTGGACAGCACCGGTGGTCTTGGGTGAAATGCCCATCATGAACTCTCCTTTCGAGAGGGTGGCCATCGATATCGTGGGTCCTCTTCCTAGGACTAAGAAGAGGAACATGCACATCCTCACAATGGTGGATTGCTGTTCGATGTGGAGTGAAGCCATACCATTGCCAACCATTGACTCAAAACGAGTGGCGGATGCACTGATTCTGGCCTTTACAAGATTAGGCTTCTCTGATCAAATTCTGACGGACAATAGGTCCAGTTTTGTGGGAAACTAATGGAGGAGGTATTTAGAGTGTTCCACTCCAACTATATACATACCAGCCCTTACCACCCTCAAGCCAATGGACAAGATGAGCGTTTCAACGGCACGTTGATGACAATGCGACTGGATCGAAGCCCGAAGGTGGACAGTTAGAGCAAACTTTTTCTGATCCGGCAGCTTCTGCAGCTTGTCTTTTTCCAGATGTAGAGGTATTACCTTTCCTCTGGAGTGAACTAGGCAGGCCGAGAGAGGGATCATGTTGTGGGCAACACATGATCCTTATTTTAGCCCAGGCTTTGTGCTATGGAGAGCAAAAACTCCATTTCCCCGGTCGTGAGCCCAAAAAGAATCTACACAGCTAAAAACAAATCTAGCCCCCGGATTAATATTATTAACACTCACGATCTTAAAAAGTGCTTTCAGTTTCAACAGCAAATGAAACGCTTTTTTCCCAGTGACGACCATAATATGTGTATTCATACAATGTAATTGCAACCACAGTTGTTCATTGTGTGCAACAAACGCATCTATTAAATGTTGAAGAACCTGCTAATTGTCTGCAATGAACACTGTATTATCCACATATCAAATTCTATTTATGTTATCTCCCCCCTCCCCCATGGTGGCTCCTCTCATATCTAAGGGCATTGATGTTACGTCCCCAATGATCATTCCTCTCATATCTAATGTTAATGATGTAACGTCCTTAAATAATGATACATCTAATATCTGATGTTATGATGTTACGTCCTTCATTGGTGATCTCTAGAATTTCTAATGTTATTGATGTAACGTCCTCAATAGTGATTCCTCTCATATCTAATGTTATTGATGTCAGGTCGTCCTTTTATCTACCCCCCCCCCCCCCCCCCCGCCTTCCCCCCCCCAACCCATTACGATTCCTTATATATCTAATGCTATTGATATTTTGTTACTTTCCCCCAAATTTAGGGTTCCTCTCATACTGTGTATCGGGAAAGGGTGGAAATAAGGAAGACCACACTGTAGATGGATTCAAGATATCATCGGTCAGTTTACACATGACAGCGACAGAGGCTTACAATGGAGAGACATTTAAATAGGACTGTGATAGGAGTACGGTTCTAGACATGGACAAGCGAAGTGGTTTACGCCACCTACTCTCGGCTCCGAAGGTTTGAGGGTTCGATTCCTGCTCCCTTCGTTATTTTTTTCACGAGTGCATTTTTTTTTTCGGACAAATACGGGGGCTTTTCGATGGAAATGCGTAGTTCGTACTTTGTGTGACTCGTTCGGCAAGCCGCCCTGGGGAAAGGTACTGGGTCATATTTGGTTAACATTGTGCAATGAAATCGATCCTAATGACATTTAAAAAATTCATTTCTGAAAAGTAGGTTTGGACCCAACGAAAATGGTTGGCGAAAATTTGATAAGAGGGAGGTTTTGTCACAGTTGTGACTTACTCAGAGACGGTGATGAACAGACCAAATAACGGATAAGACTCGGATGTGTTTCGTCACTAAATTTGTGTATTAGAAAGACAATAAAGGTAAACATGTTACATTTTTTTTACGACTGAGTGTTATTGCAGCTGAACCCCTCAAACGGCGGCTTTTTTTTGCTAGGATCAATTATAACTCCAGCGATGAGGCAAACAACAGCGACTGCCGTAATTCACTTGTGAATCAAAAACGAAAATTGATATCATCTGTTTCTTCGGGCCATTAAAAGTCTCTACGGCCATATTGCTATCATTATGAGGCATATGTGCATATGCATGGCAAATATATTAGTTTAATGTGCACATCAAAAAGTGCGATTACACGGATATTGCACTAGATATATGATCCCGTAGGTAGACTGCCCTTCATTTGTGATATTATCTCCCACATGAGGTCACAAAATGGACATCTAAGATAACGAAATTTATTTAAATTTTTTTATTTATCTTTTTATCAGAGTGGCAATTATTTCCTTTAAGATTTCTACTTTTGTACCTATGAAACATTAAAATGATTGAAACGAGTTGCTAAAATAATAAGAAAAATAACGACTGCAGAAGGATGCAACAAAAAGAAATAATTTTAAAAAACAAGAGTGTACCTCCTGAGAAAAAAATTATGTATACTAAAATCGGACGCAATGTATATGCATTACAATGAACTCCACACAGGTAAACATAAATTAAAACAAAAAAGGCGGAGAAGGCGTCTGCGAAATATAAAAACATACTAAAGTAAAAATAACGTGTCTAAAAAAAATAAACTGTTGACTCTGTCTGTGTCTAATCTTTTCTAATCAATTTACGGATTTTTGTTTTGTTTCTTGTAGGACTTGGTTCACTTGGTTGTACTGTATGTCCATGCTATTCTTTAAATTTTCCCCCAGATACAATATTTATACAGCCATTAGATGATTTTTAGCTTGTCTCTGGTAATTATCCACAGCTTCACATCCATACACAAGAACAGATGCCATTTAGTACCATACACCCTTCTTTTTTAGTGCAATTGGCATCTTTTTACTGGTTACAAGCTGACGACCCGGCTCGGCATCGCCAGGCACCTGGCGGGGAGCGTCTCATTGAATTCATATAGGTAGTCATTATTCATTCAAATACATTTCTCTAAGCGCATTGAGAACGCGTTCGGCCCCTGCTCCCGTTCTCGTTCCCGTACTCGTCTGTTTCTGATGCTTAGGTTCTCGTTCCCGTTGCTCGTCTGTTTTCTGAATCTCGTAATGCCTTCTTCTATCGTGTAAAAATTAAATATTGATTTTAAAGTAACTAACTATTTCAGTTGGATCCGCGGGAGTGAGAACAACATCTTTACAAATTTCATCTCAATCGGATATACCGTTCGTCAACACATAAAGGTCAAACAACAAACAAACAAACAGACAAACAAACAAACAAACACATATTCTCTTTTATTTATAGAGAGTATGTTTTCCGTCTGCATAGGCTGCATTCGCCATGGTGATTTTTATTCTAATCTCGTCTAGGCACCTCCAATCAGATTTTATGACAGTTCCGAGATAGATGTACCAATTCACTTGTTTACGAATATTCTAATTTAACTGTATATTACATTGTGGCATTTCCTTCTTCACAGTTATGGCCTTAATCTGTGCCTTTTTACAATTCAATCTAACTCTAGTTGTTCACTATGTGCGACAACCGCATCTGCTAAATGTTGTACATCCTGCTAATGGTCTCAAATCAACACTGTATAATCCGCAAATGTAATTCTATTGATGTCACGTCCCCTAATGTTGATTCCTTTCATATCTAATGTTATTGATGTCACGTTCCCCAATTGTGATTCCTTTCTTATCTAATGTTATTGATGTCACGTTCCCCAATTGTGATTCCTTTCATATCTAATGTTATTGGTGTCACTTCTCCCAAAGAGGATTCATCTCATATCTAATGTTATTGATGTTATGCCCCCAATGATGATTCCTCTGATATCAAATGTTATTGATGTTATGTCCCTCAATGATGATTCCTCTTATATAATATGTTTTTGATGTTTTCGTCCCTCAGTGATGATTCCTCTCATATCAAATGTTATTGATATTACGTCCCTTACTGATGATTCCTCTCATCAGTGTACTCAAAAATCGGAAAAGAGGAGGACCACAACGTAGATGGATTCAAGATGTAATAGGTAGTTTACACATGACAGGAAGAGATTACAATGGAGTGACGATTGTAATATACTTTTTTGGCAGTAAAGTTCTAGAGAGGACAGTACGAACTTGTTACGCAACCTGCCTCGCGTATCAAAGGTTATTGGTTCGATTCCGGCGTAGGTCGTTCGGTTCACGAGTGAAACTTTACTCGAAGAACCCTGTAGAGTGTCGCTGAAGTTTCCGTAGGAAGTACTTTTGTGCGATACCGTTCAGTAAGCCAGCTCAGCGGAATGATACTGTACAACAGGGATACCGCCCGATGCAATGACGTCGATCGTCTGGCCTTTTAACAGATTCAGGTCCAAGCAAAATGTAGGTTTGTACCTGTAGTATACATCTCGCAAACCAGCACATCGCTGTTTGAATTTCCCCACACTACACTCCAGTTAATAACAGCGCCGATAACCGCCACCAGTAGAAGTAAATTCAAACTTAAAGCTTAAAGAAAGTAGCGCATACAATTATAAGAAACATTAAATCTACATCATCAGAATTGAAAAACAGCGTTAATTTTGGAACTTACACATGACCCGGCATGACGTCAGAGCCAGGTCTGGCAATGGCAACAGTGCAAAAACAACCGAGAGAGTGTGAAAATGGCGTAAGGACAGAAAGACGTTCAGCGTAGTGTGATAAAAATTAACTGCGGCAGGAGATCTAAAGGCGATGGTCACCTGGAACTTATGGTCTGGTGTCTTCTGCTCAACTATCCCTCTGTATTCTGGAAAACTCCACAGGAGGAAGCAAGAGAGAAGCGACGGCCTACAAATCAGCCAGCGAACTAGAAAGTCAAAACATATCCTGGAGCCTGAAACCTGACGACGCTATGGTTTAAGAGGAAATCCAACTATGTTGAAGGTAAGCACACTGTACGATTAAGTTAGCTTATGTCCAGAAGTCTTTTCCCAGAAAGTGATAAGATTGTGTACTGTAAAACTGTGGTTAGTTCTTAAGAAATTATTTCAGCAGAGACTAGGCACTGTACTTAGATACGTAGTTTGTAGATGGTCTGTGCAATAGGGTATCCTATAGTGAGGGATTTTCTAATTATGCAGCTTCATGTTCGAATAAGGAATATGCCTAAGTTGTACATTTCACACCGTAAGCAGTTAAGCTTATTCAGTATTAATTCAGGATGTATTGATTAACTTTAGAATTTAGGTGGATAAACTTCATAGTTCAGTAACAAGGAACTATCTTAATTGTGCATTCACTCGTTCTTGAGGAATTAGTACAATTCATCCTGGAAAACAGGACATTCAATGTTAAATGGTTCCATATGTGTTATCATGAAATCATGGGTGTTCTATTGCAATCATTCATGTGGTGATTCAATTGTGACTTCATCGGTGTTGAATGTGTGATTTTATCTGTTAACTTATTAATTTTGTAGTCACATAATTGATGTATATTCATCATCCATAGCGAAGCATGTTTTTTTTCTTTTAAATTTACAATGAATGATTGTAGAGTAAGTGAGGAGAGGTGAAGTACAGAGGAAGATTATGATCAATCAATCATTTACCTGATAGTAGGCAATTTGATTTATACTGACATTTCTTTCAGAAGAGAAGGTGATAGTGGTAAAAAAGCACTAAATGATAATTTAGTGTCCCTCTACGTATGGCTCCACACTTTATTCCATATCACTCATGCTACAAGTACTTTTGGTTCTGTTTATGAATTGTGCAATTTTGTCTTGATGTTATGATGATGATGAATCTTATGAATTATTGTGGTAAAGGCATATACATAAATGTTGAAGAGGAGAGATGATATTCCTCCTTAAAGCATTTAACTTGGAGTAAACCACATGAATGTCCTGCAGGAGCTGGTGCCAGAATAAATAATATTGTTTATAATTTGGATACTCATTGCATTTGGTGAATTAATTAAGACACTTAATGTGGGAGGCCTTTTATTTTGAAGGGAAGGATAACTAGAAAAACAATTATGTGCAACGGGGAATAGTGAACATGGTTAATATCGATCAAGGTATTACTCAAATTTGAGACTATATGTGACAGGACATGGGCGAAGATGACACTTCTTATCTGGTATCCTAAACCTTGAGATCGTGTAGTGGGTATTGGATGGAGTGGAGCTAGCTATTTGATTTATAACTTCTGGGGCAAACTACAGCATTCCTTCCCCCTTTCTTTATTTTTTCCCTAGGGCCAAAATTCCCTTTGTTTATTTTCCCTTTTCCTTAGAGATTTTACCTTTCTTTCATTTCCAATGAACCAAAATAGGTACATTTATTGATACAAGTAGATATTTGTTTTGATACTGGAATTTCGGGTAGTGGTTAAATCCACCAGAACTAGATAGGACTCTTTAGGGAGCTCCTGGCTGGAGAGATGACGAATCTATTTGGAAGAACTTAAGGCGAGGAGTTCCATCCAACCACATAAAGCAGGTAACACAGTATCACTATGAATCAACCTAGGGGACTCTTTAGCCTGTACTTGTGATTAGAGAGGCAGCCTCGACGAATCATCCTACGTGAACCAGAACAACAAACTTACTATGGACTCAATTTATTTCGTCTCACAGAACATTTCGAACATTTAGGGTCCATAAAGCCCAACATGGAGTGGAGAGGATTGAGCTTAAGATAGATAACTATTATTATTATTATAACCTCAACATATGTATGAGTATGATTCAATCCACTGGGGAAATACTGGGTTATGTTATTTCTAAAATAGGTGAATGTTTAATATATTAGTGAAAACATACCATGCATTTTGCAATGGGTGATTATTTTGGGATCAGAATGGCCAAATCCATACCCAGTTTGTTTGTTATTAAGCTTTAATAGGTATTTCATGTTTCACTCTGAGTGTTCTATTAATTCTTTAAGTGTTAATTTTATTGTCTGTGAACTATTAATTCACCCTAGATATTAACTTTTTATCTGAAAGAAGAGTGGCAAGGAAACTCCACAAGTTTATTATTATTAAAGGAAATCGTTTCCTTGTTGACCTTGAGGACTTCTTTGGCTCTCCAGGACTTTGTTTATAACCTCAAGTAATTGTGCCATTGAAGGCTACTAAAATTTTAAAAACTATGACTCTTAGAAATTGATTTTCTAATGTAATTTATTTTCTTTGATAGCATGTTGAAATTACTCCCCCCCCCCCCCCCCCTCATTAATTTTGTATTGTTTCAAGGGAAACAGTTGAAATTGGTAATAATGTGTAACATGTATAGAAGCCATTCTCAGGTTGCCATTTTAGTGACACATCAAGATGACGTCACCTGTGCATGGTATTAATTACCGAAGTGGTAGACCTTCATGAGACTTGCCAACCAAATGAGGTTGAGGTCAAATGTTGGAGTCATCTTATAGGAAGACGGCTTCGCAATCTGACATGTCGTGTTTACAATTTTTCTTTATCTGTCGAGAGGTAGTTGCGTGTTCGCTAAATAGCTACCGGACTGGCTGTGTCATATTACAACTAAAGTAATAACCCATCAAGTGGATTGTACTTGATGACAGTTGCTTCTTAGCAGCATTGCAGAATGAGTGGATATAACTTACAATTATTTGCATATTTCAAATGTAAACCAAAGTGTCAGGTCAGATGACAATTAATGGGTAGATTCTGACAGGTTTATTAAATAAACCCAAATGTATATAGAGTACATGAAAGGTTTCCCCTTTCATGAAAAGGAGAGCGGGAGAATGTAAAATCTCCCCATTAGTTCTACCGCGTCGTCGTTAACGACGCCTGGCGACTACGGCCAGGGGTCCACCTGTGAGCGACACTAACCACACTGTGGCCAGAATAGCCAGTCGGTATAATCGTGGATCATGCAGTCCACGCAGGGACGTAACTCCGACTAGCGAGACTCACAGTGGGTTAGCGGCCAGACGGCTTGGGAGTGTTGGACGAGACAGACGGGAATGAATGGTGCTCGTGTACTTATGGGTGTATGAACGCAATAGAGAGAACGCATGTGAGAAGATAAAAGACTGTGCGCCTGTGTTGTCTATACTATATTGATATATCTATCGAATGTATTATTGCATCGCCATTGTAATTGTACGATGCATATAATTGTTGTGATGAGCGAGTTGTGTGAATATAGTGTTTGCATTGTAAGTGTAGTGCGTCACGTCAAGTCATTCTGTGACCGTGTTTTGTATCACTCTTGTCGGTGATTACGAGCCTTTTTTCTTGCTGAATGCAAGACGCTGACAGAGAGTTTGAAGAAGAAGAAGGAGAGAAGCAAGAGCACCTCGAGCTCTACACCAAAACGACCGTGGTCGGAGAAGTGGTGTTCTATTTGTAAGTCACCCTCTCACAATACGAGGGACTGCAAATCGAAGGCTAAGAGCCCTCACGTCGCGGCATGTCAAGTTACTTCAAAGAAGGTTGTCACTGAAAATGCCAAGGTCGACAAGGAAGCTCGCCACCAGGAGAGCTCACTAAATTCCGGCACTAGAAAATCTAGGACAGGGATATGGTGCAAACACTGCAGGTCGAACACGCACAATGCTATTGACTGCAGGGTTAAGTCAGGAGACTCTCATTTCTTCGTGTGCCCAGAGAAACCTAACGTGGAGACCACCGAAAAGGTCAAGGCCGCGGAAGAGACTCCAGACCAGGACAAGCCACCTGTAGTGGAATTGATAGAGGTTAACGGCCGACAAGTTGAGTGTCTATACGGCACTGAACTGGACGGGGAAGCAGTGATCTCTGCGGATCTGGTACACCCAGAACAATTCACAGGTGAGACCATGGAGATACAGCCTGCACAGAAGAGTGCTCTAGCCATGAAGTTGCCCATTGCCAAGGTGGAGATTCGGTCAAGATATTCACCGGCACAATCAAGGCCGCTGTATTGACCGATCCCATTTTTTGCGTCATCCTGGGTTGCCGGTATGTCTTTCTGGAAATGCCCAGGGAGCCAATCCATATGGAAGCAATACAGACTCGCTCTCAGACTAGAACTGATCAGGCAGAAGCTATTGTGACTAACTCACTGCCGGGGGAGGTGCGAACTTCCCAGGGTGAGGATGCAACCTTCCGTCCTTGCTACAAGAAGCTGCAAAGAAGTGCTGATCCATCAAAACGGGGGCAGTACTACATGAAGAATAGGATACTCTACAGTAGAGCCGGAAGGGTAGACAACCTACACGATCAGTTGGTGGTCCCGAAGGCCCACCGTTCCCAAATTCTTCATACGGGGCATACCATCTCATTTAGTGGGCATATGGGTATTGCCGCCACCATGCAGCGAATTTCCTGCCATTGCTATTGGCCGGGAATGGCAGGTGATGTGCGTCGGTATGTGAAGTCACGCCCTGAGTGCCAGAGGGTGGCCCCTAAACACTGGACAGCACCGGTGGTCTTGGGTGAAATGCCCATCATGAACTCTCCTTTCGAGAGGGTGGCCATCGATATCGTGGGTCCTCTTCCTAGGACTAAGAAGAGGAACATGCACATCCTCACAATGGTGGATTGCTGTTCGATGTGGAGTGAAGCCATACCATTGCCAACCATTGACTCAAAACGAGTGGCGGATGCACTGATTCTGGCCTTTACAAGATTAGGCTTCCCTGATCAAATTCTGACGGACAATAGGTTCCAGTTTTGTGGGAAACTAATGGAGGAGGTATTTAGAGTGTTCCACTCCAACTATATACATACCAGCCCTTACCACCCTCAAGCCAATGGACAAGTTGAGCGTTTCAACGGCACGTTGATGACAATGCTGATCTAGGATCGAAGCTCCGACAGGTGGACAGTTAGAGCATATCTTTGCTGATCCGGCAGCTTCTGCAGCTTGTCTTGTTCCAGATGTAGAGGTATTACCTTTCCTCTGGAGTGAACTAGGCAGGCCGAGAGAGGGATCATGTTGCATGGGCAACACATGATCTCTATATTTTAGCCCAGGCTTTGTGCTATGGAGAGGCAATAACTCCATCCCTGGTCGTGAGACCAAAGAGAATCTACACAGCTAAATACAAATCTAGCCCCAGGATTAATATTATTAACACTCACGATCTTAAAAAGTGCTTTCAGTTTCAACAGCAACTTGAAGACGCTTTCACTGATACACCAGAAAATTGTACAGTAAATGAAAAGTGCGGTCAACTAAAGGAAACTCTTTATAAAACTGCCATAGGTGTTTAAGGCACTGTGGATCATAAGAGGCAGGACTGGTTTGCGGCAAACAGCGAGACTCTGCAGCTCTTGATTGATAAGAAGAAGATACCTCTCTTACGAAACATGGAAAGACCAACGCATAACACTCTGAATGAGCTAAGGCAAGCTAGGAAGGATGTGCAAAAGGCTGCCAGGCAGTGTGCAATTGATTATTGGGTCAAGTTATGTAGTCCATTCAAATCGCAAGTGATAAGGAAAACATAAGAAGCATGTATGAAGGAATAAAGAAAGCCTGTGGTCCAATGATCAAAATAAGTGCACCATTGAAAATCTTGACTGGAGAAATCATAACTGATAAGAAACAGCAGATGGATAGATAGGTAGAGCACTATTTGGAACTTTACTCAAGTGAGACCAAACTAGCGGATGATGCCCTCAACGCCATAGAGGCTCTACTAACTCTTGACCACCTGGAAACACTTCCCACCATAACAGAAGTTAAGTGTGCTATAAATGAACTTGCATCTGGCAATGCTCCAGGTAAGGATGGGATTCCAATAGAGGTTATCAGAAGTGGGCAAGACACACTCACTCTACAAGATCCACCAGCTAATAGAGCTATGCTGGCGAGAAGGACAAGTTCCACAGGATTTCAAACATTCAAGCATCATAACACTGTACAAGAACAAGGGCGATCGGAATGACTGCAACAACTATAGGGGTATCTCACTTCTGTGTATTGTTGGAAAAGTAATTGCCAGAATTGTTCTGCGCAGACTTCAAGTCCTAGGAGATCAAGTCTACCCCGAATCACAGTGTGGCTTTCGACAGAACCGGTCTACCATTGATACTATATTCTCATTGCGACAAATGAAGTCATCGACCTCACAAAGGCAGCTGATTTGGTCAGTCGTGAGGGTCTGTTCAAGGCACTAAAGAAGATTGGCTGTCCACCAACTCTTCTGTCCGTTGTGGAATCGTTCCACACAGGCATGAAGGATATAATCAAGTTTGATAGTGCAACTTCCGAAGAGTTTGAAATCAGGAGTGGAGTTAAACAAGGTTGTGTACTAGCTCCCACCCTCTTTGGAATATACTTTTCACTTCTACTGAAATAATGCCTTTCGTGATCAGGATGGCGGTATATACATTCACTCACGCTCATATGGCGGCCGCTACAATGCTCAGAGATTGAAGGCCAAGACCAAAATTAGGAGGGTACTGATCAGAGAGTTGCTTCTTGCAGATGATGCTGCAGTTACGACCCACTCTGAGGAAGAATTACAATGTCTACTATCTGAATTCTCCAATGCTTGTTCTGAATTTGGTTTAACAATTAGCAAAAAGAAGACACAGATTATGTCATAAGGTGCACATGGGGTACCATCAATCTTTATTGACGACGCCGAACTAGAGATGGTAGACCATTTTACATATCTAGGATCATTGCAGTTATAGACATATTTCAAGCGAACGAAAGAGGAAGAAGAAGAATATCTAGGATCAGTGGTAAATAGCAAATTATCCCTAGATCAGAAAAATCAATATCCGGATTGGTAGGCAGCAACAACAATGAACAGGTTAAGAAAAAGAGTCTGGGAGAACAGGAAGCTTACTGCCAAAACAAAAGTCCTTGTCTATCAAGCCTGTGTCCTTAGTTCTCTTCTTTATGGCAGTGAAACCTGGACAACTTACTCACACCAAGAGAAACCTTTAAACAACTTTCATATGCGGTGTCTGCGAAGAATTCTTGGTATTAAGTGGCAAGACAAAATCATAAATACTGAAGTATTGGAAAGATCAGGTTGTGTGACGGTTTATTCCATGTTCAGTCTTCGTAGACTTAGATGATAGGACATCTTAGGAGGATGGATGATGGTAGAATACCAAAGGATATCTTTTTTTGGCGAATTACAGATGGGTAAGAGATCTCAGGGTCGGCCTCTACTACGATATAAAGATGTGTGTAAGCGGGAAATGATTGATACAGGCATTGATAATGCACAATGGAAGCAAGTCGCCGTTGAACGTGTTGCATGGAGGGCAAGCATCAGAAATGGAATAAAGACAAAGGAGAAAATTATTGCAGATAAGTCACACAACGAGCGTGTGAGACGTAAGATGGTGCATGATGGTGGAAATGACCACGTGTTCATATACACCCACTGTGAATGAGCATTTACAGCGCGAATTGGCCTTAACAGTCACATTCGCTACCGCCATAGGTAAAAGTTATGCCTTTTTGAAGCACAAACTATCGTCTGTCAAGACGGCAAATGCCAATGAGTATCAAGGGACATAAATTAAAATGATGTTTTTTTATGGAACAAGGGAGACAAGAAAAATAATTTATTGGAGCATAAATTAAGGCTGTATATGCAAATACCTAGTTTAAAGAACGTATGGCATATATTTAATAACATATATTGCCACTCTGATCAACAGATTCTAAACTAAATTTAAGTAATTGAGATAGATTTGATATCCAGTATGTGACCTCATGTGGTATATAATATCACAAAGGAAGTGCATTCTATATTCGGGATAATATATCTGATGCGATATTCGTTTAATCTCATCAGTGTTTCTTTATTGACTTGTTGTTTTTATTTGACAGGCACATGTGCATGTGCCTCATAATGATAGCAATTTGGAGAAGGAAGTGCGGCCAAAATAAACATACAGAAGTATAAAATAACGGGTCTGGGAAAGTGGAAGGATAAAGCAGATCTCCCTCAACCCCCCCCCCCCCCCCCCCCCCCATCCAAGGATATAACAGTCACAAACAACATGAAACTATATTCGATCACATTTGCATCCAACTAGACAGAAAATGCAGACAAGAAAACCCGGCTGCTGTGGAGGCGGAAGTTCAAGCTTTGATTTTCGAGAATTCGTTAGACGGTGATGCTGTCATATACACAGATGGATCGGTCGTCCGACATGTGAGAAGCTCATGGGCTTTTACGGCACAGGCTGGAGGGAGAATTGTGAAGGAGGACTCTGGTGCTTTTTCTGAGACCACAAGCAGCCCGACTATGGAAGTCATGGTAGTAAGTAAAGCAATAACATGGCTCGAGACACAGACATTCACTAGGGCACGTTTCCTTAGCGACTCAGTGAGTATGCTCAAGAGGATAGAGATGGGGTGGATCCGAAGAGAGTGGTTGCTGTCTCTGGTACGGTCTCGGCTGGCAAAGATTAGTTTCATCTTCGTGCCAGGGCATGCGGGAGTACAAGGAAATGAGCGGGCTGACAAGCTCGCAGGTAAGGCTACTGTGGAGGGCGGACGCGCTATGGACCAGGCTGACATTCTGAATGCTCTACGAGAAGTAAGACTGTTGCGAGAACCAAGCGATGACTGTGAATCTACAATCATGGTCAGACTGCGAGAACTGCAAATTAAAAGAGGTGTTGCTAAATAAGAACACTACGCAGGAAGCCAAAGAAGATTGATTAACCAACACAGAACTGGTGACGTGAGCCGCTACACGCTGCGAGATTTGCTGAGGAGGGGATCCGAGCACTTATAGACTGAATGGTTCGATGTGCAATGAGGATGATCTGTCGACTAACTAACCAACTAACATTTGCATGCGATCCCAGAAAAACACACAGAAACATGGCAATCACTGACAAAACAAATTATAAACATACTACATACGTACAAATACAATACATCAACAAATTTTGGAAGAAGACAATTGTAAATTCATTCCTCACTCCTAAGATAATATATTTAGCTACAGTGCTACATCAACCAAAACAGGCAATCACAGACATAAACAAACACAACAGACATTTCATCTTTAGCAACACAATTCACAGTATACAACACAAAACACAAGCCGCCGTTTGAGGTGTTCTTCTTTTGCGATCATCCGGATTCTTTTCCTGAAGTGATTGCATTGTGCCTGTTTACAGCGGAACTACGATACTGTGCATTTTGGCCGACACATCCGACTTCTGCGGGTGTTAACCTTCCCGGGATTTTCAAAGTATTTTAAACTCTCACTTTTGTGGTGTCACTTTCATCCCAGCTGGTCAAGTTAGAACGGCCGGAGTCATCCCGGTCAGCCCTCAAGACAAGGCAGAGGCAGACTATGGGTATTCTCCGCCATCTAAGGAGACAGCCGACATATAGCGCCCTGCAGCTGGGCTCACCCAAGGATCATCACGTCCGGCACATGACTGCTTAGCCTCACATCCGAATATTGGGCATTTCGTCCCCCCCCCCCCTCCCAGGCCGCTCTCCCGCGCAGACCAGGAGAGGTCAGTCTCCAGATGACATCCACACAACGAGCTTTCGGCTCAGATTATCCACAAAATCGGTTTGCTAGCAAAGCAATATTCCGATTTGTGCCATTGGGACGCTTTTTCCACCTTTTCACGAAGCCCACACAATGAATATTTTATGCTGATATTCAAGTAATAGATTTGCTTTTTGGGGGTGTTCAGCTGCTGCAATAACTCTCAGTCGAAAAATCATATAATATGTCTAATCTTAGTTTTCTTTCTAATACAAATATTTGGTGACAAAACACATCCGTGGCTTACCCATCTTGGTCTGCTCATAACTGTTTCGGCATTAAGTAATAACTGTGACAAAACCTTCCTACTTATCATTTCCCACCACCCATTTTTGTTAGGTCCAAACCTACTTTTTGTTTGCAACTGAATCTGCTAAAAGGCAAGAGGATCGACTTCCTTACATCGGGTTTGATCCAATATGGTGCAGTAACTTTCCGTGGGTCGGGCTGCCGAACGCGTCGCAACTCCAGGGATAAGCCCTAGGGCTTCTACTTCAAAACTGCACTCGTGAGCCAAACGACGTACGTCGGAATCAAACCCACAACCTTCGGAACGCGAGACAGGTGGCATAACCAGCTCGCGTGTCCTGTCTATAACTTTACTCCCGTAACAGTCTATTTAAATGTCTCTCCATTGTAAGCCTCTGTCGCTGTCATGTGTAAACTACCTATCACATCTGGAATCTATGTACGTCGTGGTCTTAATCTTTTCCAACTCCTTGGCACATGCTAGGAATCGTAATTGAAATACGTAACATTAATAGCATATGATATGAGTGAAATCATCTTTGGGGGACGTAGCATCAATAACATTAGACATGAGAGGTATCATTATTCGGGAACGTAATAACAAAAACAATAGTTATGAGAGAAATCACCATGGGGTAGTAACATCAAAAACAGTAGATATGAGAGTGCAATAATCATGGTTGGTTTGCATGGCTCAATAATCGTATAAAAAGCATATTTGGCTCCGATGTTATAATGATAATATCTTACATAATCTCTTGCACTTTGACAATTCGCATTAGAACAGCCTTTTTCTTCTTCTTCTGTACATTAGTCATCCAAATAATAGTACAACTCCAATCGCCCAGATGAAATCCTTAGTCCTTACAACAAGAGCGTCCTGATCGCTTGCTGAATCGATGGCTTCTGTGTCGTATGTTGATTGTTGCCAACATACGTCACAGTCATCGCTTCATCACGCCATGGTGCTTGACTGTGCATTTGCTTACTAATTTGTTTTTTTTTTAAATAATTGCACTGCAATCCTGTACTATGTCTATTTTCAGACCTGGCCATGCTTTGTTTTTGAACCCCGACCGTCCAGCGTGCAACCGCTATAACAGGCGTTCTGTTATAGATTGCAACAGTCGCTGATGGTAGCCCGCTGGAGTTATATGTGATCCTAGCCAAAACAGCCGTCATTTGAGGTGTTCAGCTGCAACAACTATCAGGCGCCGAACATATAACATATTTTACCTTAGTTTTCTTTCTAATATGAGGATTTGGTGACAAAACACATTCGTGTCTCACCCCTTACTGGGTCTGCTCATCTTTTCATTTTATTATATTTTATTCCCCCCCCCCCCTTTCCACCTCCATGTATAAAAAAATAATTATGTTCGTCGTTGTGGAGTTGGTTGTAAGCTATGAATTCTGTGTCCGTGTTTAGTATATCTCACCTTTTCCCAGCAGTTACAAGTACTTTACTGTTTTTATTTCCAATTGTTCCATTCTGCTGCAGTCGATGATTCTCTTATGAATATTGCAACTCGTTTCAATCATTGTAATGTTTAATAGAAAAAAATATGTAGAAATATGTGTAATAGGAATTCACAGTATCATCATCATCATCATCATCATCATCATCATCATCATCATCATCATCATCATCATCATCATCATCATCATCAACATCATCATCATCATCATCATCATCATCATCATCATCATCATCAGCATCATCATAAAGTGCCCAGCCAGCTGGCGTAAGTATTCATGGCTCTTCACAGATCTCTGTCGTTGGACTACATCTGAAATGGTTTTAACATGAAGTCTTTTGAAGATAATGTGGTCGTTTCCCCTTGCCTTCCACATCCACAGGGTGGTATTTTACTTCTGTCTTTGACAGCTATTTCCGATTGTTAGGACATGTTAGTGCCCAGCTCTGCTCAGCTTCAAAGTTGTCCACTTATTCCGGTGGATACTCTGTCCCCAGGGCTGCGCTTGACACAACGTGGTGGGTTTCCCATTTTCTACCAATGGAAGGTGCAATTGTAATTTCCTCTTCCTAAAGTTATGGTTTATGATGGCCCAAACTCTCTAGTACAGTGTTTCCCAACGTGGGGCCCACGCCCCAAGGGGGCAATTTAACTGTTAAGGGGGGCAATTCGAAAATGGAAGAAATCGGCTGAATATAACAAAACGGGGAGACTTGAGACTGAAGTTAACTAAATTGGAACCTGACATGAAATCTCTTTGCAGCAAGCATCAAGCGCAAGGATCTCAATAAATTTAAATAATAAATAATTACTAATAATTAAAATAATATAGAAAAATCTTTCATTAAAATTATTTTGTACTTGAATTTCAGTTCTCCATTATATGTTTTGAAAATTTACTTACTGTGTTTGCTCTATAATTACCTAGTGATTTCTTCCTAAAACCTATCATTCAAGTTTCTTTAGTGAAACATTTCAATTTTTGAATATTACAAATAATGTATATGTTGAGGTGGGGCGTGGGGCGGGGGAGGGGGGCAATATGAATTTTAGAAAGGCTTAAGTGGGGCATGGCACAAAAAAGGTTGGGAAACACTGCTCTAGTACCTTTAGAGGACTCATTGTATCTAGGGAAGTCATTGAAATGATGTTTTTTTTATAGAACAAGGGAGACAAGAACAATAATTTATTGGAGTATAAATAAAGGCTATGTAATGCAAATAATCAGCTTGAAGAACGTGTAACATAATAGCTAAATAAACATATTATACCCCTGATCAATAGCTACTAAAATAAATGTTAAGTAATTGCGACATTTTGGATGTCCAGTATGTGAGTCCTTGCAGTAGATAATATTACAAATAAAGTACAGGCTACCAACGGGATAATATATCCTGTGCAATTTTCGTTTTAACGCACTCATTTGTTCTCACTGCCGGTCTCTCTGGCCGAGGGGTTACAACACTTTCTCCGTAATCCCGTTTATCACGCAGAGTCTCGTAGCGAGCGAGAGCTGGGAGCAGTTCGACCTCCGCTGGTGACTTGCGGGATAACTGAGGCGGCCGCTCAGAAAGCAATGGCAAACTACTGAGCGTAATCTTGCCAAGAAATCAACAGGCAGCTGAAAGATGCTGCTGTTGACAGCGATGTCTTGTAAAGGATATAAAAAATATACCATTGACACCATCCCACTGTGGAGTACCCGGAAACGACAGAGCTGATCAATTGGCTAAGGAAGGAGCCAAAGAAGAACAGCCTGATGTGCCCGTTACATACCACCAAAAGAAAAGAATGATAAAATCAGTCAGAAAGCCACCAAAACCTGCTCAAGATGACTACCACGTAATGGACAGATCAGAACAAGTCATTATTCTGCGCCTCAGAACAGGACACAATAGATTACGCAATTACATGTATACAACATTCAAGATTGGTGACTCAGCCTTGTGCACATGTGGATTGGCCTCGCAGACAGCAGAGCACATAATCCAAGACTGCCCAAAATATAACATATCTAGGCGCACCTTCTGGTCTATGGAGACGACAGTGGAAGATAAACTCTATGGACCACTGTGTGAACTGAAAAAGACAGTTAAATTCATACAAGAGACAACATTGCAGATATAGACATATTTCAAGCGAACGAAAGAAGAAGAGAAGAAGAAGAAGAAGAAGAAGAAGAAGAAGAAGAAGAAGAAGAAGAAGAAGAAGAAGAAGAAGAAGAAGAAGAAGAAGAAAAGAAGAAGAAGAAGAAGCAGAAGCAGAAGCAGAAGCAGAAGAAGAAGAAGAAGAAGAAGAAGAAGAAGAAGAAGAAGAAGAAGAAGAAGAAGAAGAAGAAGAAGAAGAAGAAGAAGAAGAAGAGGAAGAAGAAGAAGAAGAAGAAGAAGAAGAAGAAGAAGAAGAAGAAGAAGAAGAAGAAGAAGAAGAAGAAGAAGAAGAAGAAGAAGAAGATCTCACTAAAAGAATACTTGTGGCAGGCACATGTGGTCGCAGAGACTTTCAATGGCGCGAATAATCACATGATATGGATGTTCGTCTTTGGTACACAAACGGATTACTACAGTTGCCGATGTTTGCCTCATCGCTGGAGTTATATTTGGTCCTATCAAAGACAAGCCGCCGTTTGAGGTGCTCAACTGCAATAACTGCCAGTCGCCGAACATGTAACATACTTTACCTTAGTTTTCTTTCTAATACGAGAATTTGGGGACAAAACACATCAGTGTCTTACCCCTTACATGGTCTGCTCATTACTGTCTCGGCATTAAGTCATAACTGTGACAAAACCTCCCTACTTATAATTTTACGACATACATTTTTGTTAGGTCCAAACCTACTTTTTGTTTGGACCTGAATCTATTAAAAGGCAAGAGAATCGACTTCAATGCTTCCTGTTATATCCAATATGGCGCAGTATCTTTCCGTGGGGCGGGTTCCGAACACGTCACACAAATTATGAAATGATCTGATGAGAGGTAACTTGACGACATTTTAACAAGAATCACTATTGAAAAAGCAGCTTTTTGCCAGACGGAAAACATACTGACCAATACAAAAATGTCAATTGCAACGAGAAAAAGAGTTTTGAGGTGCTACATAGGACCTGTACTTTTGTATGGATGTGAAGCATTGATAATTACAAGCTCAAAATATCTAAGGGCTATGGAAATTTGGTTTCTGAGGAAAATGCAGATAATACAATGTACAGATACAATAACTAATGACCAAGTCCTACAAGAAACACATAACAACCGTAAACTGATTAGAGAAATTAGATGTAGACAGTCTAAATTTGTGGACATTTTATCCTTATTCTTTATTATTTTATTGTTTACGAACATTCTCTCTCTCTCTCTCTCTCTCTCTCTCTCTCTCTCTCTCTCTCTCTCTCTCTCTCTCTCTCTCTCTCTCTCTCTCTCTCTCTCTCTCTCTCTCTCTCTCTCTCTCTCTCTCCCTCTGTGTGTGTGTGTGTGCGTGTGTGTGTGTGAGTTAAACTATGAGATTACTGTGCATTTACACATTCGAAAACATTTTGAAATCAGAGACGTTATAGTTAGGAAATTCGCGAGAGCAACTAAACAGTGTGGTAAATGGGAAGCGTGTGTATAAACTGTGTAGTTATTTGTGACAATTCCATTGCGGCGTGTGACCGAACGTTAACCGTTAAGCAGCGTATAACAGCATAGTTTTACAACAGTATAAGTTGCCTACGGAAATGTGAACAGTATTGATGAACATATTTAATTAAATCATGCGAAATATAGTAATATTAAATTGAATATGCAAATGTTGTAATGCTTAGTTATCGAACGTATTTACATTTCGGGATGCCAACAAAACAATTAGTAAACGTACATCGAAGGAATGATAGTTAGTTAAGCAGTGAAGTAATTAACCAACGTTCCATTAGATGAGACCGTGAATATAATAAGCGAACGCATTAGAGACAAACAACTAAAACTAGGCATACCATCAGCTATTCTAGAGTAGCTATTAAAATTATGTACTGCCATCATACAATTCAACTTTCTAAAACAAAAACGTCATTCTGCAAAATTGACGGAGTGGCCTTGGGGAGTCCGCTTATACCTATTCTAGCAGACATCTTCATGGTACATTTAGAAGAAAATAGATCTTCAGACATTAATAACTTGGCCTTTTACCGTCGTTACGTTGACGATATACTAATTGTCACCACAGACAAGCTACAAGCAACGTCGTTCCAGGCCACAATGAACGTGACACATATAAACATCTCTTTATCTATGGAACATGAACACAACGAAGCGTTGCCGTTTCTAGATATCCTAATGAGACGCAAAGCAGACGGCACAATTCAAAGATCGGTGTACCGCAAAGAAACATGGACTGGCCAATACTTAAATTTTCAGAGCTTCGCACCTGTCCAGTACAAACGGGGCTTAGTACGGACCCTGTTTGACCGTGCTAAGAGGATATGCGTCCAGGACACACTGATAGAGGAATTTGAAACTCTGAAGAATGCCTTAAACCTGAATGGGTACTCCACAGGATTTATAAAGCGCCACTGCCAACAGCCCAAACCGAAATCCAGCTAACCTTCCGAGGAGATGACGTAATGCAACGTCTGCGGGACCGGCTCACCACAGCAGTCGAGCGAACATTCTGTGCTGCAGCTCTAGTTATCAGGTACAGAAACACACCGATCCCAGTCCCAGCAGTAAAAAAACCTGTAGCTTTGTACGCCAAATCAAATTGTATTTACCAATTTACATGCAGATGCGAGGCTATCTACATAGGCAGAACTGAGCGACAGTTACATTGCAGGGTTTCGGAACATATTCCGAATAGGGTGGACAAGATACTACGCACAGAAGATGGTAGCCTAGGCAGGCCGACACACCGGAACAGTCCGGCTTCATCGGTCGGGAGACATGTGTTCGAGAGCGGTCACGTGTTTGAAAGAGACAGTGCCTTCCGTGTGTTGTTCAACACACAAAGTAGTCGATTGTTAAAGTTTGCTGAAGCTATAATAATCAACAGTCCTTGTGCAAGCAGAAAGACATGTTAGTCAGTTTAAAATTACCGTGGTAGACAATCGACATTATTGTGCGAACATGTGTATATTTCAGTTTGAAGGATTTATCTAATTAATTCACGTAAGTTGTGTGATTTCTGCAGTATGTACATGACTTGATTGATTGACTGAAACACAGATGCCACAAACAATACAACAATATGTGAGACGATTTATTGCCTGGCATATTATTCCCCCCCCCCCCCTCCATCTCGTCTCGTCACTTGACGAGATGCAGCGAAATATGCCAGGCAATCAGGCGTGCAACATATTGTTTGTTTTCGCAAATTATCTCAGAAACCCTTGCTGTGATACTAATGTGAATTGTACCTTGATACTCTCATATAGACATCCATGGGAGTGTAAAGGTCATGGCGGTATGGGATGGTAAAGTTTCAGTGAAGACCCACTTAAATGAGTAGAAGTGGTACAAGTAAACGGAGGAGGAGGAAGGTAAGGCGCGAAACTGGAAGCAATAGAGATGTGATGGTGGTCCGAATGTGAAAACTAAGAAGGAGTCCCGGTGGATGTCCGTACTGCGGGACTGTTCTCGTTTGTTCTAGCCCCGAATTGTGTCTTGTGAATAGTTTCCTGACCAGAACTGTCCTTATTTTGTATAATTCAAGATGACCGTTCTTTTCTGATTTAGTGTTATACTATTACATTTTCATATTGTGTAGGTTCTGTGAATTGAGAATCATGACGGAAAGAAAGCAAGAGAAGGCAGAGAAATATATATTCGGATGGCAAGGCGATATGGAACAACTGGGCCAAGAACACAGACCTGATCCAAGAATGGTGATCGTGTAGTCTCCGTTGTAGAGCGGTGATGACACAGTCGGCATCATCATCTCCGGCGTCAATAAGCGTGGGCGGTCATGGTTGCTATCTCACGCGATCATCAACGGTTTAACTATTTATTAACTGCCATGGGATGATTAATTGTCTTAAACGACTTCCCGATCTGCCATGGGCTTTTACACAGTAGTTTTCCTTATGTATCGATCTTTAATTTGATATATAATACAACGTGTCTGCTATCATATTAACGAATTTTATCCCTAGAACTATCTTGGGGGTCACATGGACCCCAGTGTCAACTTTCGCGTTTGTCGTTGTTTCGTAGTATACTTATTTTTATTTTTCATTTTGTTATATTCTTCTATCCACCCCCTTCCCCCCGCCCGTTTTTAAAAATGTATGTTCATGATAGTGGACCTCGTTGTAAGGTATGTACACTGCGTCCTTGTTTAGTATATCTCACTTTTTCGCAGGAGTTACACATACCTAAATGATTTTATTTCCTATTGTTACTTCCTGCCGCATCAGTGATTTCTCTTATGAATCTTATGCTTCGTGCAGAGTGGCTTGCTTCGCTTCGGAGGTCACGGGTAGCAAGCATCACCTGGATCTTTTCTCCTGGGCATGCCGGTGTGCTGGGGAATGAACAGGTGGACAGATTGGCTGGCTCGGCAGAACTTGGTGGAGTATTGATGCATGACAAGGCAGATGTGGTTGCGGCCTTGTGGGAGCACGTGTACACCTCGGAGGAGCAAATGGATCACCATAGTCTGGTTAGAATGAGGCAGCGAGGAGTGACGAGGGGATCTGGCCGATGCTCGACGCTCAGAGGAAAGGCGAGACGGACATATAATCAGATTGCTACTGGAACTATTAGTGTTGGAACTCTTCGCTGGTTGCTGAGGATGGGGACGGAGCGCTTATGGGAATGTCCCGAATGCTGTGATGTCGGTTCCTAGATCAATCAATCAACCAATCTTATGAATATTGCAACTCATTTCAATCATTGTAATGTTTCATATGTAAAAAAATATAGCAATCTGTATAATAGGAATTCCCAGTCCCAAGGGAGATAACTTGAAATGAAATGTTTAAAAACGGGGGAGACAAGAATCATAATTTATTAGAGTATAAATAAAGGCTCTATAATGCACATAGTTAGTTTGAAGAACGTATAGCATAATATCTAAAATAAAATATGTTTTACTCTGATCAAGCGGTACTAAAATAAATTTAAGTAACTACGATATCTTAGATGTGCAGTATGTGACCTCATGTGGTAGATAATATCACAAATGAAGGGCACTCTACTTACGTGAGTATATATCTAGTGCAATATCTATTTTTTAAAAATATCCAATGGGGACTCGTAAAAAATATTTTTGGCAGGCACATGTGTATGTGCCTTATAATGATAGAAACTATGGTCTTAGATACCTTTAATGGCGCTAAGAAACAGATGATATCGATGATAGTCGTTGATACGCAAGTGGAGTACGGCAGTTGCTGGTGTTTGCCTTAACGCTGCAGTTTATGTTTTATCCTAGGAAAAAACAATTGAAATTTGAGAAATTAGACGTAGACAGACACATTTATTTTGGGAAATTTTTGAGAAGAAATGATTGGAGAACTTAGTGACAACTGGCAAAATCGAAAGGGGAAAAGACCAAGAGGAAAACCGAGAGGATAAATACCTGATGGCTTTGGGCCCCATGGCAGGGACGAGACAGGAAAAACTGAGCTGATCAAAAGACTCTGGTGAATGAGTGAAATGGCAAGTCATGACCGCCCCTGCTTTCCGGCATGGGATATGATTGATTGACCCCCGGTAACGTATAGCACAGACTGCAAGATGCCCCAACCATTGTGCTACTCTAGGTGTTGCTCAGACAGACTCACAAAAAGAACTAGCCCGAATCAGCCGAGGACAGTTCACATTCTTTGGGCATGTCATGAGAAGTGGAAAACTAGGGCATGTTTTCACCCAGGAATGGAGCAGAGGAAATCCAGGGGGAGAACAAGAGAGTAGATGCTGGACAGTTTGTCTTTCTTGGCATTGATGAACGTCTGTAACGGAAAAGGGCGGCGGTACACTAGACAGAAGACTGTGGACAGACATGGTCACCAAAGGCATACGGCATGTGCTACAGGTAGAAGAAGACACATACAAAATGTATATTACAATTTAATTGGATGGAACAGTGAACAAACATGTCTATCCAACAAGAACTCAGAACTGTAAAATAAAATGGTTATTAAGATAAATAAAAGTGAGAAAAAGACATTCAAAACAATGTATTCACGTAGTGATTGTAAACACAAAAGCTAGAAAAAATATTTTGCACGATCGTTAGCCTGACATATTTCGCTGAATCTCGTGGGGTCACGAGACCAGATGCGAGGAAATATTTCAGGCAATAAATGGTGTCACATATTGTTTACGGCTTCAGTTTAAAGAAAATGAAATGCTTTGGAAATGTATGACACATGTCAGTGACAGAGGCTTACGATGGAGAGACATTTAAATAGACTGTTACGGAAGTAAAGTTCTAGACAGGGCTAGAGAAGTGGTTACACTACCTGCCTTATGGAATCGATTCCAGCGTACGTCGTTTCGTTCACGGATGCAGTTATCTCGGAGAGCTTGTCGCTGGAGCTGCGTTGTTCGTACTGTGTGCGACGCTTTCGGCTAGCCGCCCTGCGGAAAGATACTGGGCCATATGGGATAAAATACGGTGCAATGGAGTCATCCTCTTGCCTTTTAACAGATTTAGTTCCAAACAAAAGGTAGGTTTGGACCTAACAACAATAGATGGCGGTAAATGATAAGTAGGGAGGTTTTGTCACAGTTATGACTTAATGCCGAGACAGTGATGAGTAGAACAGTAAGGGTAAGACACAGTGTATTTTTTCACCAAATTCTGGTATTGGAATGAAAAACAAAATAATATGTTACATGTTTGACTACTGAGGGATATTGCAGTCTAACACCTCAAACGGCGGCTAGTCTTTGCTTGTATCACCTACAGCGTTAAGGAAAACATCAACGTCTGTTGTACTCCACTTGTGTGTCAAAGACGAACACCAACATCATCTGTTTCTTCGCGCCATTAATATATTATCTCATTGGATACAGTCCTACGACCATATTTGCTATTATTATGAGGCACATGTACTTGTGGCTGTCAAAATCATTAATTTTCTGAGATCACGCGAATGAGATAAAACGGATATTGCATTAAATATATTATCCCATTGGTGGACAGTCCTTCATGTAATACATTATATACACCACATGAGATCACATACAGGACATCTAGGATATCGCAATTACTTAACATTTATTTTAGTAGGTGTTGATCAGAGTGGCTTCACGATTTAGCTCAAATCAACTGTGGTTTAAATTTTTT
>JACEFZ010019433.1:0-21978 GCA_014155875.1 Cepaea nemoralis
AATGAGGTGCCAGTTTTTCGAGCGAGGGTGATCCACGATGTCCTATTTCTCATGGGGAGACGGAAAATTGTGTTCGTAATCAGGAGATCATGTTCGGCACAAGTCTGAAGGAGGCGGAGTCCATTGTTGTTACAATTTCCGACTCCATGCTTTCCAATAATGCCACTCCAAGAGGTGGTGTCCGTGCCTACTCTGGCATTGAAATCCC
This sequence comes from Cepaea nemoralis, assembly GCA_014155875.1. Lineage (NCBI taxonomy): Eukaryota > Metazoa > Mollusca > Gastropoda > Stylommatophora > Helicidae > Cepaea > Cepaea nemoralis. The sequence goes on from JACEFZ010019433.1 coordinate 209, forward strand.
AAGGAGTATAAGTTTGTCTCCTTTGGGAACAGATGTTAATACATTGTGCAGGTCCTCATAGAACTTATTCTTGACATCATCTTCGTTGGTCATAGTTGTGGCGTAGACACTCACAATGGTTTGCGTGCTTCCTTCCATTCAGCAGAGGCAACTTCATGGTCATGAGCCTGTCATTTACAGCCTTTGGAAATCCAGCTAATTTGCCGACCAGGGCCGACTTAATGGCAAATCCCACACCGGATTGGCGTCTTTCCTCGCTTTTCCTTCCACTCCAGAAAAATGTGTAGCCGGCACCAATTTCACAGATTTGGCCTTCTTCTGCAAGTCGTGTCTCGCTCAAGGCTGCAATGTCGATGTTGTACCTGCCGAGCTCTCTCCCAATCAGTGCTGTTCGTCTCTCTGGACCCGACGCGCCGTCTCTGTCAAGTAGGGTGCGTACATTCCAAGTTCCAATTGTTAAGGGAATATGGTTTACTCTTTTAGCTTTGCTTGTTTTATCTTCTTTGTATGTCGACCGCAGTTTAGGGTACCCACCAACCGCGGCTAGCTGGTTAGGTAGTGATGAAGCAGACAATGTTTAGGGCACCTTTTCTAGCCCCTTCCTCATGCTATGGAGGTGAGCAGTGTGTTCCTATAGAGGGGCTGCTCAGTCGCTCAGGGGGCTGCCGAATCCCACTGCTGCTCCGGTCAGTAGAAGACGACCATATGGCCTGAGCCGCCTGTGTGCAGGTCTGCGACTACGGCTGCCAGCGTACCCACGCCTGCCGCTTTGGCCGCTCGCCCATCGCCACAGGGCTTGAAAGGTGATATGTGACGTTGGATGAAGAATGACTTGCGCGATGACTTGGATTAAAGTGAGGAAGAGTTGCGCAATTCGTCGACCTCACTCTCTCGCCTGAGTCCATCTGAGTCCAGTGGCAAGACAAGTCGAGACGATTGGAGACGAATACAGGTGCAGTGGATGACCAGGGCGCTCTACGTGCCTTGCCGTGCTCATTACGTTCCACAACGCTTTGCAGGTAAACGCCGTCTTGCCCGTTGAATCAGGAATGATTTCTTCCGCGCAGTCTGCCGAATCCTGTCTTCACATGCTGGGTAGGCATACCCTAGTTTACCTCTTGGTTTGACACCAAATCGGATACCCATGCCTGGTTTAGCCAGCCTCTCACAGCTGTTGCCCGGGGGGTGGCCGCTGTCGCATGCTGACAGCTACTAGGAGCCACAGGCACGAGCTGGGTGTCAGACTTGGACCAGTGGGGGATGGGTCCTGAAAGGACATGAGAGCCATCCTTACCAAAGGTGCTACCAATGCCTGACACCCCGTACCCCCCACTTGAATTAACACACGTATGTCAACTCTGCGTGATCTTGAAAACACTTTGGGAATAGAACACCCTATTTTTCGAGCTAAACCAGTTGTCACAAGTCAGTATGAGTTCTTCGTTACTGTCAAGTTGATTTCCTTTGAGCTGTATTTTTAAGATTTGAGAGAAGTCGGTTCTCCATATTAAAATCATTGGTTACCAGCTGCACAAACTGATTTGTGAGAGGGCACTTTCTCTTGAAACAAAGAAAGATTTTGAGTGCCTGCTATCCTTTTTCTTGTTACAGTTTAAATAAATTTTGGTTAAGGAGGTCTGGGTCTGATAACATGTCTACACATTTGTCACACAAGCATGCAAAAGGCAGGAATTATGAAACACTGGTTCCGTTTCTCTTTGTCTTGTGTTTTCTCTTGTAATATCAAGAATTTTCTCACAGCCCCTGCCTCTGACTTCTCCAGTATTGTGACAACTAGTTTGAGCAAGATTTCTGGTTAATAGGGTTTGTTGTATCATGCACCATTGTGGGAGAACCTGTTAAAGAAACTAATGCATACTTTACACATTCAGTGCAAATATGAGCTTTGAATTATCCTAGTTTCAACTTTCTCTTGTTACTTCTTGACAGTCAGGATAAAGACTTATGGTATGCCCCTTGTATATATTGTTTTTGAGATAATGGATAGCTAGTTTAAGGTTCCAGTTTATGCAAAGCTGAAGAGAATTGCTGGAAACAGTGTGTGTAAGGAATGTGATGTAATAAAATGGCTAACCAGATGATGCTGATTATGGTGAAGTACATTTGCTAAACCATCACAATATGTAATGAAACAAAAATGTATTTTTAGACTGCGGAGAAACAATAAAAACAAACACATGAAGTAATGTTCCTCTGAAGGATCTAAAAATACATTGTTTCGTTATATATTGTAATGTTCTGCTGCAGTCCTGATTTTCCTACACCATCGCAGTAGTCTGGTTGAGGGACAGAGGGTTTGTGTCCTCGCTATCATCTCCACACCCACTGTTGTAAAAGGCTCTCAAATTGTACATGTGTATCCAAAGACGGATTAAATACGAGGGTAGGTGAGAAAATGTACGTACCACCATTATTATTATGCACTACAATTATTATCTCAGCTAATAATAAAGACAGAAGCATTAAATTTGCACCAATTTAAGTTTATGATCTCTTGTAGGTGTCTACAAAATTGCACCTCTGTAACCCAATTCTAACTGCAACACAAAACTGTTGAAATGGCAGATATTAATGACGTAGTTATGCTCTTGTTTTAAGTTGGTGTAAAGCCATTAAAGTTGATGAGGATTATGTTGAGAAGTAGAAACGTTTGCTACACTTTTGCACGAACATTGTGACTACATTTCATTTGTATGTTATTAATGGTTAAAGAGATAATAATTGTGGTGCATAATTTTCTGACCTACCCTCGTAACCCCCCAGTATGTGATGTGGAATTATTTACTGTCTTCACATGACATATTGTTCTTCTGATGATGATGCATCAACCTGTGTGTCACAGACAATTGTTACTGTCTCAAAAAGAGGAGTTGTACTTTGAAGTCACATGTTCTTTAATCTGAAGGAGTTAAATAATATCACAATGGAACATAACAAGTTAAACTAACAATTTGGGTGAATGTGACAACTGACTACAATTTGGGTGAAGTACACTCTAGTTTAATTACAACTGTCTACAATTTTGGAGAATGTAACAACTGGTTACAATTTGGATGAATGTAACAACTGGCTACAGTTTGGGTGAATGTAACAACTGGCTATAACAGCTGGAAGATGACAGTACGCATTTATCATCTTCAATCAAACATGATCAGCTGCTCTGTAAAGTAAGAATGAACTCTTCTGTTGCAAGCAGTTGTTACTTTAACTCTTGTCTATCCTAGGCAATGGCGTCTGATGTGAACACATTTTAAAGTCTGCAGGAGTTTTCATAGTCATCCTTGGGCAGGGGGAATTAAAGTAACACTTGCAGTAATGTGAATTCACGTTACAATTCTGTTAGTGCAAATTATGGTACAGTAACACTCAGGGCAGTGTGGATTTATGTAAAAATTGGGGTAGTGTAAATTCATATTACAGTAACAATTATGGTAGTGTGAATTCATGTTGCAGTAACAATTGTCATAGTGTGAATTCATGTTACAGTATGAATTGGGGTAGTGTGGATTTATGCTAAAGTAACAATTGGGCCACCATCATCAAGTGCTACTTTGCTAACCCATCTACCATGTTCTCAGAGTTAATGATTAACATGTGATTATCATCATCTCTGCATTGAAGGTCAGCTTCAATCAATAAGTCTCCTCCACCTTTTGGTGCCTTCAAATAAGCTTCAGCCAATTTGTATCCAGATGTTGTTCACCCTGCTGTAAAGCTGACCACACAGTAGTTGAAATTCATGGACATATACACTTTAAAATGTCGCTTTGACAAGGTCGACTTCATCGCACCAGGTTTTATCCTATATGGCTCGGTCTCTTTCCGCAGCGCGGAAAGCGTCGCACAAAGCACGAACTCCATAGCTTTTAGTGACGACCCACAGGAGTCTCCGAAACATTTAACTCGTAAACCAAAGGGCGTGGCCCGGAATCGAACCCACAACCTTTGGAGCACGAGTCAAACGGCTTGACCACTTCACCACAGAGACTCCCGGGACATATACACGCCTTAAATGATTCAGTGCAGAAGGACGATATATCGCTGTACTAGGGTCACAATATTATTTATTTTGTTTCGTGGCATCTTACACAATGTCAGTACTCAGTGTATGAAAATTTACACGACAAAACTTGTTCATTTGATTGTGTACCATGTGTGGTCCAAACCTGCCTTTTGTCTGGCACTGGATCAGTTAAAGTGAACATTATTAACTAAACGGGTGGTTGTTGCTGCAGGTCTCACGTTGGTTGTTGCTGCAGGTCTCACGTGTCAGTGTGCAACTGATGACCAGTGATGTGGCCAGCCTGGTGACACAAATATATCTTTGAAAGGTGTTTGCTTCTAGCGGAATGTGAAAGAAACACTAAAAATGATTCAGAAGCTCAACACATGAATACAAGGCGCAAAGATACAGGCCAGCATTTCTGCCGAGGTCTGTGTCAATAGGACTACGTGAACAAAATTATTACGAATATATAAATGATCCACACAAATGTTGACTTCCCCAGGTGATTGTTCGATCCAGTGTCAAACTAAAGGTAGGTTTTGACCACAGAAAAATGGATGGCGGAAGATGGGAAGTAGTGGTGTGTCACAGTTATGGCTTAAAATTTGTTAATATGGTAGCAGACATGCTGTATTATATATAAAATTATAAGGAATTGTAAAAAGAAATCTGCAGTATTGATATTTTAACTATAGTTTGATTTATAAGCCCATGGCAGTTACTGGAAGTGTGAATAAGATGATTTATAATCCCATGGCACTTAATCAGTTAAAACTGAACGCTGCCATGTCGGCCTAGATCAGACAAGCACCCGGGGAAGTTCACATTTGTGTGGTTCATTTATATATTTATAATAATTTTGTTCTTGTTGTTCTGTTCATACAGATTTCAATAGACAAGGTCGCCTGTATTTGTGTGTTTTGTTTTATTCATCTGTGGAGCTTCTTGGTCATATTTAGTGTTTCTTGTGCATGTATGTGTCGTGTTTCAACCCACATGCGCTTGCATGCATACATATATTATTACTAACCCTTCTGAAACCTGAGATTTCAGAATTAGTTTCTTTTATTTCATGCTTAATTTGATTGTTGAATTTATAAGTTCTGTTGATTTCATCCACAATGTTGCATCTGGTGTTCAGATCTTCCAACATGCTTCCATTTTATACATCTGATCTGCTGTATTGTTATATTCTCTGTGTGATAGCTGTAAATGTCCGTTTATTAGATTATTGTAAATTAATGTGTTTAGTTCCTTACGCAAACTGTTATCATAGATTTCTTGTCTGTTTACTTTCATTTTAGAATGAGATTCACACTGTTCTAGTTTATTTACTATCATTCTAGTATCAGATTTATATAGAGACCTAGTATATTTATTATCATTCTAGTATCAGCTTTATATAAGGACCTAGATCATTTACTATAATTCTAGTATCAGATTTATATAGACACCTAGTTTATTTACTGTCTTTCTAGAATCAGATTTATATAGAGACCTAGTTTATTTACTGTCATTCTAGTATCAGGTTTATATTTAAATAAGGCATTCACATTGAGGGTATGGTATTTAAAAGGTTGTGGTAGTCCCATAGCAAAAACTGCCATTGAGATGTGAGGCATCAATAAATTGTGAACATCAGAATGTCTGAACATAAAGTGTGACTTTTGTGGCTCCTACACACATGTGAATCCAGGATGGGTTTCCTACCAGTGTACCAAGTAATACATGATGGGCTATCACTTCAGTGCACTGAGTCATACATGATGGACTATCACTTCAGTGCACTGAGTCATACATGATGAGGTATCATTTTAGTGCACTGAGTCATACATGATGAGGTATCACTTTAGTGCACTGAGTCATAAAGATGGACTAATACTTCAGTGCATGAAGTCATACAGGATGAGGTATCACTTCAGTGCATGGAGCCATACAGGATGGACATTACTTCAGTGCACTGAGTCATACAGGATGGACCATTACTTCAGTGCACTGAGTCATACAGGATGGACTATCACTTCATTGCACTGAGACATACAGGATGGCCTATCATTTTACTGTACTGAGTCATACATGATGGGATATCACTTCAGTGCACTGAGTCATACATGATGGACTATCACTTCAGTGCTTTGAGTCATACATGATGGACTATCACTTCAGTGCTTTGAGTCATACATGATGGACTATCACTTCAGTACACTGAGTCATATATGATGGAATATCACTTCAGTGCACTGAGTCATACAGGATGGATTATTACTTCAGTGACTGAGTCATACAGGATGGACTATCACTTCAGTGCACTGCATCATAAGGATGGACTATTACTTCAGTGCACTAAATCATACAGGATGAGGTATCACTTCATGCACTGAGTCATACAGGATGGACTATCACTTCAGTGCACTGCATCATAAGGATGGACTATTACTTCAGTGCACTAAGTCATACAGGATGGACTATCACTTCATTGCACTGAGTCATACAGGATGGACTATCACATCAGTGCACTGAGTTATACAGGATGGATTATCACTTCAGTGCACTGAGTTATACAGGATGGACTATCACTTCAGTGCACTGAGTCATATATAAAGGACTATCACTTCAGTGCACTGAGTCATACAGGATGGACTATCACTTCAGTGCACTGAGTCCATACAGGATGGGGTATCACTTCAGTGCACTGAGTCATACAGGATGGACCATCACTTCAGGGCACTGCATCCTAAGGATGACTATTACTTCAGTGCACTGAGTCATACAGGATGGATTATCACTTCAGTGCACTGAGTCATACAGGATGGATTATTACTTCAGTGCACTGAGTCATACAGGATGGACTATCACTTCAGTGCACTGAGTCATACATGATGGACTATCACTTCAGTGCACTGAGTCATTCAGGATGGGGTATCACTTCAGTGCACTGAGTCATATACGATGGGGTATCACTTCAGTGCACTGAGTCATACAGGATGGGGTATCACTTCAGTGCACTGAGTCATACAGGATGGGGTATCACTTCAGTGCACTGAGTCATATACGATGGGGTATCACTTCAGTGCACTGAGTCATACAGGATGGGGTATCACTTCAGTGCCCTGAGTCATATACGATGGGGTATCACTTCAGTGCACTGAGTCATATAGGATGAGGTATCACTTCAGTTTACTCTCATTCTTACATGATTGTATAATGGATCGTACCTTCAATGATCGACTCATACAGTATCTACCAGACTTTCCTGTGAGTTAGGGAATGAAAGTGTGGTGAGGAAGGAAGCTATGCCCAGGGTGTATATACTTTGATTTCATTCCCCACCTTTGTGACCGTTCTGCTATGGGAATCTCTTAACCGCGACACTTCCAGCCCACCAAGTCTAAACACACAAACTTGGCTGTCCACGACCTGGGAGCTGCAGTAGTGTAGTGGCTTGCTCACTGTCTGATCTGATGGTCCCGTGTTTGTATCTACATCTGGGCAGATCTTGTACATGGACCCAGCCTATAGGTACCAGGACCCAGCCTACAGGTACCAGGATCCAGCCTACAGGTACCAGGACCCAGCCTACAGATACCAGGACCCAGCCTACAGGTACCAGGACATGTCTGGGGAAGTAAAGACGGCCAACATGGTATAGACCACATCACCCACCCATGGTCTATACAAATACAGGGTGTGTTTTTAATGACTATGCAGTGTTTGAAAATATTGCCGTTTCAAGTTTTGTATTTACCTATTATGTTGCATGAACTTTACAGAGGGTGAATACAAAACTTGGACCAGCAATATTTTCAAACACTGCACAGTCATTACAAATACACCCTATATATGTCTTGCACCAAATGCCCAGGGCACCTTAAGGTGTGTAAATGGGTCCTGTAGTTTATTTTATGTTTGTTTTAAGTACTTGTTATGGACTACAGTTTGAAAGCACTCCCTGATGTTTTAAGTACTTGTTATGGACTACAGTTTGAAAGCACTCCCTGATGTTTTAAGTACTTGTTATGGACTACAGTTGGAAAGCACTCCCTGATGTTTTAAGTACTTGTTATGGACTACAGTTTGAAAGCACTCCCTGATGTTTTAAGTACTTGTTATGGACTACAGTTTGAAGGCACTCCCTGATGTTTTAAGTACTTGTTATGGACTACAGTTTGAAAGCACTCCCTGATGTTTTAAGTACTTGTTATGGACTACAGTTTGAAAGCACTCCCTGATGTACGTAGACAAATGTACATGCTGACACACACGTGACAGCTTCTTGTTGAATGTTTCATGACTTCGCTACCTTCATTTGGCTGTATATTTACTCAAATGCGTGATGACCTCAACGATGCTTGGTGATGCCCTCATACCTAAAGCTGATATACCAATGCTATGTGTCTTCAATTACTAGTCCATTTATTTATTTGACTATTTTTGTCTTCTTTTATTGTTTTGTTTTTGAGACTCTTTTTCTTGTCTTCAAATGTTACATACATAATTTATTTGTTATCTTATATTAGCATATGATATTTTAAGCTCTTGTATGCTCTAACAAACTCTGATAATTCATTCTCTTAAACTTCACCTCATTTCACAAAATTCGTGTTTGAATAATGTCATAAATGTGAGATGGTTGATTATTCTTGTGCCTTATCGTATTTTCCCAGAATTTTCAGCTTTCAGCAATCTGTGTTGTCCCTCTTTCGTGCTGAAAAACGTTTCAAGCTGGAAGGAAACTGAAAGCTATTAAACAAATTAATTTTTTGCCACTGTAACGTTAGATAATTCGCCTGGCAGTGTTTTCTCATGAAATATTTTGACCGTCCAACTTTTGTATCTTTTTTTTTCTGTTAACAAATAAACTGAAGAGTTGTTCTGAAACTTGCTGGTTTCAGTGTTGTTATTCGTGCAGTGCATGTAGATATATTACACACGTCTTTCAGATTACATGTGAATCACAACATGTATGTGGTGTGCTTTATCTGAATCAGTTAGGGGCACAAACATCATATATATATATATATATATATATATATATATATATATATATATATATATATATATATATATATATCATCATTGGCACCTTGCCGTCTTGACAGACGATAGTTTGTGCTTCAAAAAGGCATAATAACTGTTACCCATGGCGGTAGCGAATGTGACTGATAAGGCCAATTCGCGCTGTAAATGTTCGTTCACAGTGGATGCATTGTGAACACGTGGTCATTTCCACCATCATGCACCATCTTACGTCTCACACGCTCTGGTGTGTGACTTATCTGCAATAATTTTCTCCTTTGTCTTTATTCCATTTCTGATGTTTGCCCTCCATGCAACACGTTCAAGCGGCGACTTGCTCCCAATGTGCATTATCAATGCCTGTATCAATCATGTCCCGCTTACACACATCTTTGTATCGTAGTAGAGGCCGACCCTGAGATCTCTTACCCATCTGTAATTCACCAAAAAAGATGTCCTTTGGTATTCTACCATCATCCATCCTCCTAAGATGTCCTATCCATCTAAGTCTACGAAGACTGAGCATGGAATAAACCGTCACACAACCTGATCTTTCCAATACTTCACTATTTGTGATTTTGTCTTGCCACTTAATACCAAGAATTCTTCGCAGACACTGCATATGAAAGCTGTTTAAACGTTTCTCTTGGTGTGGGTAAGTTGTCCAGGTTTCACTGCCATAAAGAAGAGTACTAAGGACACAGGCTTGATAGACAAGGACTTTTGTTTTGGCAGTAAGCTTCCTGTTCTCCCAGACTCTTTTTCTTAACCTGTTCATTGTTGTTGCTGCTTTACCAATCCGGATGTTGATTTCCTGATCTAGGGATAATTTGCTATATACCACTGATCCTAGATATGTAAAATGGTCTACCATTGCACTAATAAAGATTGATGGTACCCCAGGTGCACATTGTGACATAATCTGTGTCTTCTTTTTGTTAATTGTCAAACCAAATTCAGAACAAGCATTGGAGAATGCAGATAGTAGACATTGTAATTCTTCTTCAGAGTTGGTCGTAACTGCAGCATCATCTGCAAAAAGCAACTCTCTGATCAGTACCCTCCTAATTTTGGTCTTGGCCTTCAATCTCTGAGCATTGTAGAGGCCGCCATCTGAGCGTGAGTGAATGTATATACCACCATCCTTATCAGGAAAGGCATATTTCAGTAGAAGTGAAAAGTATATTCCAAAGAGGGTGGGAGCTAGTACACAACCTTGCTTAACTCCACTCTTGATTTCAAACTCTTCAGAAGTTGCACCATCAAACTTGATTATACCCTTCATGCCTGTGTGGAACGATTCCACAATGGACAGAAGAGTTGGTGGGCAGCCAATCTTCTTTACTGGCTTGAACAGACCCTCACGACTGACCAAATCAAATGCCTTTGTGAGGTCGATGAAGGCAATAAACAGTGGTTGATTCTGTTCACGGCATTTCTCTTGCATTTGTCGCAATGAGAATATCATATTAATGGTAGACCATCTCTGTCGAAAGCAACAGAAATACTGTGTCTAGACAGTAACATACAGACTAATACTGCAGCACACCTCCAATACTTTGTTTAGACAAACACACATATGAAAAGGGGGATTTTTAAAGACAAGAGTATCAACTTCATTGCACCAGGTTTCATCCCATGGATCAGTCTGTGATTCGAGGTAGACTTGATCTCCTAGGACTTGAAGTCTGCGTAGAACAATTCTGGCAAATACTTTTCCAACAATACACAGAAGTGAGATACCCCTATAGTTGTTGCAGTCGTTCCGATCGCCCTTGTTCTTGTACAGTGTTATGATGCTTGAATCTTTGAAATCCTGTGGGACTTGTCCTTCTCGCCAGCATAGCTCTATTAGCTGGTGGATCTGTAGAGTGAGTGTGTCTTGCCCACTCCTGATAACCTCTATTGGAATCCCATCCTTACCTGAAGCCTTGCCAGATGCAAGTTCATTTATAGCACACTTAACTTCTGTTATGGTGGGAAGTGTGTCCAGGTGGTCAAGAGTTGGTAGAGCCTCTATGGCGTTGAGGGCATCATCCGCTAGTTTGGTCTCAATTGAGTAAAGCTCCAAATAGTGCTCTACCCATCTGTCCATCTGCTGTTTATCAGTTATGATTTCTCCAGTCAAGGTTTTCAATGGTGCACTTCTTTTGATCATTGGACCACAGGCTTTCTTTATTCCTTCATACATGCTTCTGATGTTTCCCTTATTACATTTGAATGGACTCACATAACGTGATCAAATAGTCATTTGCACACTGGCTGGCAGCCTTTTGCACATCCTTCCTAGCTTGCCTTAGCTCACTCAGAGTGTTACGCGTTGGTCTTTCCTTGTTTCTTAAGAGAGCTATCTTCTTCTTATCAATCAAGGGCTGCAGAATCTGGCTGTTTGCCGCAAACCAGTCCTGCCTCTTAAACCCCGACGGCAGTTTTATAGTTTCCTTTTATAGTTTCACTTACTGTACAATTTTCTGGTGTATCAGTGAAAGCGTCTTCAAGTTGCTGTTGAAACTGAAGTTTCAACTGCTGTTGAAAGTTTCAGTTTAAAAAAAACAACCCCCCCCCCACCACCACCACCACACCCCACCCCCCCCCCCCCCACACACACAAAGGCCACAAAACGTATGATAAGTATATAGGCAATGATTGGCACTTATAATATTGTTTTCGCAAGTTAAAATGGTCGAATAGATAAGAACGCGTGTTCTTAAACATCCGTTTGTGCTGATGCCGAGGCAAGCTGTTCAATCCCTACCCAGACAGCTGGACTAAAATGTTGACTTCGGGACATAAATTACAAGTACTTCTGAAGTCGTAGTGGGTTCGCCTGATGGCGAGGGACACTGATAATTAATAGGGAAAGCTAATCCACACGCAACATTCAGCCAATCACTACTATAAATAGTGTGTATGGACTACGCTTAAGTTCAAAGCGAGCAAGAGCAAAATAAAAATTGTTTTCAAAATAAGGGAGATAAGACGATCACACATGTAGGTCTACGGGAGTGTTGGCAGCGGAGTGTGCAGCTCGCTGACCCGCCGGCTCGGTGGTCATGGCATGGCATGTATACATACATACATACATACATACATACATACATACATACATACATCCATCCATCCATCCATCCATCCATCCATCCATCCATCCATCCACCCACCCACCCACCCACCCACCCACACATCCACCCACACATACATACATACACACAGAGACAGCAGCCAGCCAGCCAGCCAGACAGACAGACAGACAGACATACTAACGTCTTTTACAGAACACAATATAATTCGATGTGTAAACATGCCTCGGGCACACAGAATTACTGGCAAACTACAGCTGTCTTGTCACGTCTGTAAAATCGTTTTTGGTATTATTAAAGTCCCCATGATCATCGTAACGTACCCTGCCAACTGGCGTAGGCGTTCATGTCTCTCTACAGACCTCAGACCTTGGTGTTCCGAATCAACTCTGCTGATATCCCTCCATGCCACCGTCTCAGTCTCTCTAGCATCATTTCTGTCGGTTTGCCTCTGCTTCTTCTCCCACTGGTCTTTCCAGTCGTCACTATATTTTCCAATGCCACTCTTCATATTGTCGGTCTCCCTGGCGCAGGCGTTACGTTAAGGATGTTGTTCTTAATCCCGTAAACTCTCGTACGAAACACAGCTGCGCGAGATTTGGCAGCGGATCGCATCACGTTGGTTACTTAAGGGGGTATGTGAACCGATCGATCAAAAAGCAGTGGCAAACTATTGAACGTAAAACTTGCCAAGACATCAACAACCGCTGAAAAATGCTGGTGTTGACTGCAAAGTCCTGTAAAGGATATGAGGAAAAAAACTTCTTCATATTATGTAACCATAGAATGCTGTTTGTTTCTTTCTTGTAATTTAGACACTTTTCTACTTTCATTAGCCTCTTCCATTCAATCATTGTTAACTACCGTGTCAGTGCAAGGTTTTCGCAACATTAAATAACATAAATAATTAGCAAATTGTGCAACCAAAAATATCCTGACCCCGCCCCCCAGAGATGTGACAAATTAATACTCAACGGCGGACAGAAAATCCTGCCAGAATGTTATTGACATTTCGAAATTAGATGCCATCTTATTTTGCCTGATTGGCCATCAGGAGTCTGGTAACGACCGTGACAAATTGAATATCTGACACGAAAGCCCTTAATGTGTATACTTTATGATGACGGCAGAAGCAATGTAATTTGTCAGGACAAGAATCGAAGACGGTAAACAATTTTATTTTGGGGAAAAAATTTAATCATAAACATGTCTGGAAGCAGTTTCAAATATGGACGGGTTAAGACGGGTCTTCTCTGAAATGTTAACATTAAATAACATTTCCTGATGGGAAAGATGACAATTTACGTGCCACGGTGGCATACTGTGAAAATTATGCTAGGCCAAGACTGTATAGACCAAACGCTACTTAATGGATGATGTGGTAGATGTAATACCGGTCTCCATAATTCCATAAATGTACTGACATATGCCTGGGTCATTGACATTGAGGTGAGTGACCTTTGTAGCGGGACTACGAGAAAAACAACCAGCCATGAGAAATAATGGTGAGGGTGAGTGGAGACCCCCAGGGTGGATGGGGAGAGAGACAGTTTTAGGCTGGGGTGTAATGTTGTGGGGAGCCCAGGGAGGGGCTACACAGTAGGGTTAAAAGACAGTGGAAAACTTTGACTGGGCAGTGGAAGCTGGGACCGACTGAGGAGTCGGGTCGCTGGAGGACAGTTGATGTTTTGGCGCCGAGCGGATCGGTGGGCTAATACGTGGGAGCTTAGACTGACTGCGGGTCAGATCTTTTGTGGTGTTGTTCTCCCAGTTGTGAATGCAGGCCTAAAACCCAGTGGGGTTGGATAGTTAATGGAGGCCTGAACCCAGAGTGGGTTGAATAGTTAGTGGAGGCTAGACCCAGTGTGTGGGTGTATTGTGTGAGGTCCAGCGGTGGATAGTAGCTGGATTACCTGTCTTGTGGATTTGATATGAAGCAGGCCGTGAGAAGGCAGGGATGTGTACGTGGTACATTGTGAGGAGGATATATATATTCTGTGGATTACATTGTTTTCTGGATATATAAATATGTTATCTGTGTCCGTGTTCAGTCTGCTATTAAAAGGATTATGTGCGCCAACTCAATCTTGTTTAATGACTGGTGAATGTGCACTGCGGGGGTGAGTTATATTGTAAGACAGTTAGATAGCTCAATTGACACACCAGGAGTATCGTTACCTAGACAACGACCATATCACGCACTTATCATCAAGAACATCGTGATAATATCTGGGAGCTCTCCGGTTAAGACACCCTTTGCAATATAGACATTATTGTCATTCTGAGAGATCTAGGAGCTCGTCGCTTAGTAAAGATTTTCTGACAGCTACATTCAGTTAAGGAACACCGTGCAATATTGAGATATCTGTGGGCTCTTCGCTGAGAGAGGAGTTATTATTTGGTGACTTCGTTCCATCAAACTAACAAACCCTTGACAATTTGGATATTGATTGCTTTAAGAGATTAATGTGAACTCTTTGGCGTGTGCGCCAGATAATTAACACAGACAGACGAGAGTCAATGCTCAAGCTAGCAGACAGTTCACGTGAAGGTCACTACAGGTGAATTTGATGTCAACAGTATCGCTGAAGCTAGCGGGGGCGTCAGAGAATTAACACGGCACAGATTATCCGGGAGAGTGGACTACGGTGACGGGGTGGTCACTAGTCGCAAACAGCACGGAATGTCGGGTTGAGAAGGCAGGCGCATGTGTTTATAGGTCGAGAGACGGAAGCGCCAGCAGACAGCACAGATGAAATGTCGCGTGGACAGAGAGTTGTTTGCGACAAGAAGAGGGCAGTCCTAGGTGTGTGTGTGTGTGTGTGTGTGTGTGTGTGTGTGTGTGTGTGTGTGTGTGTGTGTGTGACAGGACAGGATTTAAGACAGTGAGCAATTTAGTTGCGAAGTCCTGTGCATGGTGAGACATTTTGTGTGTGTGCGAAGGACAATGCACGGTGTGGTCACAGGTCGACAGGTTAAGAATTTCACCACAGGTGACACGACGGGGGAGGACGGTGGAAATTGTGAGTCTCCACGGACAAATCGTGTTGACAGGGGTCACCGCTGTTTATGAGGAACAGTACCCCTACCACAGCCGGGTTGGGGCAAAGAAAGTTGTGTGGAAACTGTGTTTACTGAGGATTTTTCACTGAAGGTGATAAAGAGAAATTGAGGTGACATTGCGAGTCGGGGGTGTGGATGGAGTTAAGTACTCAGTAAATTTCCACGGCCTATTGTGGTCAAGATGACTCATTGTGAATGAACAAAACAAGGTTGTTTTGAAGGAAACCAGACTTTATGTTCGTCCTTTGTGAATCCCGTTGTGATCATTACTCTGTAATCAGCAAACAATTTTGACAACGAAGGATGACGTGGCAGCTCCGCGAGCATGGTTTCATACAGATGTAAAAAGAACTTACGATAAAGATCTAAAGCGTTGGATATTTGCTGCCATTTGGTTTTAGTTGAACTTACGTGAATCTATCACATAATTGATACAACTACGGACCATCTCCACAACCAATGTATAATAGCGTTACGGACTGGGTTGAGACAAGACGTTTGGATTATTACTTTGTTGTCACCACGTCCAGGGAAAGTAACAACATATCGAAAGAACATTTTGAATAATTATTATTACCGTCAACGTTTTCGACAGTTGGAACTTGTGATCACTACGTGAAATTCAGTGACCACTCGATAAAACAGCAAGTCGTTTGGAATCTAGCGTCGTAGACATTTCGGAACATTTACCAATATACATTCCCAGCATATTGTGAAAAATTATTAAAAACGAACTTGTGGCGACGGATTAATAGGCACACATTTGTCGGCCAACCAGTTGGACATTTTGTTTGCTGCTCATCGTCTTATAAATATTGTTTTCGGTTGTTACGAAATTATTTGTATGTGGTCCAGTGTTTGTCAGGAGTAGGAGATTTTTGTGTTTGTTCACGAAGGTCGTGAGACAGAGCAAAAAGGTATTGTCTTAGGTGCACCATATATTTTCTGGGAATTAAATCGAAAGGTCGGTTTGTTTGCTTCTGCGGTGGCGCAGTGTCGGTCCTTGATAATATACCGTGCCTTTTTGTGTCTAACGTCAGATCTGTGTATATTTTAAGGATATATTTTTTTTCTTTCTTTCTTTTCGTTATATTTACATATGATATTTGTTGTGTTCGGATATATGTTATTATTGTGATCTTTCGTCATTTCTACTGTCTAGTGGTCGGTGTCAGTTTATATATATTACGCGCACTGTGGTCGTCCGTCTCACACAAACTTGTGGATGTTACTGTGGGTTATTTTTTGTGATCATCGTCTCCGTGTATTCAGCTTGTGCGTCTAGCGTTTTATAGCAACACTTAGTGTGGATCATCCATTCGTTTGTATATGTATTTATATGTATGTTTAACAATATTTCCAGACATTATTTTTACAGCTATTGGATGTATATATATACGAGGGAGTATAGGTAATATCCCCCTCACTACCTAGTGCGTGAAGAGTGACTGGGTGAGTACAGAGGGATATTAGTAGTAATACGAATTTACGTACAGTCTTAGCGGAGGTGTACTTAGGGAGGTACACACAGACTAGCAGCAGAGTCTTTATATTTATAGTTGGCTGACAGACAGCAACGTGTCCACAAGTACAAGATGCCTACGTTAATGGAATATATTGAAGCAGGTGAACGGTTAGGCCTAAAGGGTAAAGAGTTACAGGAGTATGCCGAAGCAAAAGAACAAAAACAATTGAAAGAGATTAAAGACAAGCTGAACGAGAACAGAGACAGGAAGAAAAGTTAGCTGAGGACAAGCGTACACGAAGTAAAGTTAGCTGAGATGGAAAACAACCGTCTACAGGAAATTGAGAAAGAGAAGCTCAAGTGTCAAATGGAAACTGAAATTGAGATACAAAAATTAGAACTATCATCGAAAGGTCAAAGTGAGGAAAGCAGAAGACCTTCCCATCCCTCACAGAGACTAAAACTGCCATATTTTACGGACCGGGACCATCTTGAATCTTATCTGGGAAGATTCGAAGCATCAGCGAAAGTGTTAGGTATTCCAGAGGGAGAGTATGCGATGCGACTTGGCGAGTTTCTTACGGGTAAGGCCCTAGATACAATGTTTAATTTACCTGTGGAAGAAAGAAACAACTACACTATTTTGCGTCAACGTCTGCTTACAAAGTTCCAACTAACTGAGCATGGATATAGAACAAAGTTTAGACAATTAGTGCCAGAGACAAATCAGGATTTTAAAGATGTTGTCAATACAGTAAAGAACACATTTAATAAATGGATGGAGCTTGCAGAAGTAGGAAAAGATTTTAATAAATTAGTGGATTTAATGTTAAGAGACAAGGTAGTATCTGCATGCAATACAAACTTAGTAGCTTTCTTTGAGGAACGTAAGCCAAAGGACATAGACACAATGTCACAGTTAGGGCAAAACTACATGACTGCACATCCAAACAGTTCTATTGGTAGACTAATGAGTGAGGAAATAGTCTGTGCAGCGTACACTAAACAGGACCAGAATCCAGTTATTAGACCAAGATCGAAAAGTGTGGATTCAGCACAGAAGTATGAACAACAAGAGTCTCAAGATAATGGTTTCCGTGGCAACCATTTTGGCAGAGCAGGACGGTACCCATACAAAAGGGGGAATTTCCAGAGACGTCCAAATAGTTATGCCGGATGCTGGAATTGTGGGAGCTGGAGACACAAGGCAGCACAGTGTGATGCATAACCATCCAGTGAGCCTACAAGTAACGCAAGGAAGGAGATCATCTGTTTCAAATGTGGAAAGAAGGGGCATGTCAGCTATCATTGTACGATGAGGGAAACGGAGCATTCTAATGCAGCACAAGTGATTGAGACTATCAACAATGAAGATTGTAGTGGGTGCAAAACTCTTTTTGAAAAAGACGGTCAGCCAGTCTTAGTGTGTGGTCATACAGTGAAAGCAGGATCAGCAGTCCATGCAGGTGGAAGCATGAAGATGCACCATGGTTTTGTTAATGATAGGCCAGCATTAACAATTAGAGATTCCGGGTGTACGTCTATCGGAGTTAGAAAAAGTTTAGTGAACCCCTCGGAGTACACAGGGGAAAAGATTAGATGCATAACATTTAATGGGACAGTAGAATTCTACCCATTAGCCGTGATAGCAGTAAAAACACCATATATCACAGGAAGAGTGGTAGCGTGTGTTCTAGACTCACCAGTGGCGGATCTGATCATCGGAAACGTGCCAGAGAAGAAGAAGTAGTTTATTGGGACCAGAAACATAGTTTAAGTAGTAGCGAGGTAGGTACCAAAAGAAAACCTAAATTAGAGAGTATAGCTGAACAAGAAGAGGCACGTGAAGTAGACACAGGAACTCAGGGCAAGGATAGTACAGCTGAGCAGGTGAGAATTGATCTCAAACATAGTGGGAGTGACTCCCACAGACAAGATGATACGACAGACAAATGTTTCCAAGGGTGTGTTAAAGTGAGACATAGGCAATCAAAGAAGGGTAGATGGTGCTTTGGAAGGAAGAATAATGTTCTCACCCGCAGGTTTTCAGATGGCGGAACTGCATGTGGGCAAGTAGTAGTACCCTTAGCACGTAGAGACCGAGATACTAGAACAGCTCAGGATAGTGCATGTGCAGGGCACATAGGTATGAATGTGTATTCAGCAGAGAGCAAGGTGCCAGGGATATGGGCCAAGATTGAATAAAGAGTTCAGACTAAACTAGAGACTCCAGTGTAACGGTGCAATATGCAGATAGGAGAGTTGAGTCAGGCCAAAAGAGTGTTCGCGACATCACGGACCCAGGGTTAGGAATAGCAAACAGATGTTTTAAAGATATAGGAAACATGAGGTATGGGTACAGGAAGGGTAGACACAGCATCGACAGAAATAGGTGGAGGTTTGAGGCAAGAAAAGAACCACCTGATATAAGGTCGGTACACAAATAGTTGTGTCTTTTTGAGGATGTTAATAGACCTGCAGGTACACAGATATTATGTTTCCTATGATGTATTATTATTATGTGATGTATTAGTTCATGCATTGGTACACAAGATGGAAAGTTGGTGGTATTGATGTGTTGGTAATATGGTAGTCTGATATGACTACTTGATGTATTATTCAGTGGGGTAGCTAAAGTAAGATAGAGTCATACTTAGGGCTACCAAGGCAATATGTCTGGGTCACATATTTGATAAGGATTAGTCTCCCAACATTTGAAAACGAAGTTTTCTTTTAAGATGGGGGTAATGACATATGCCTGGGTCATTGACATTGAGGTGAGTGACCTTTGTAGCGGGACTACGAGAAAAACAACCAGCCATGAGAAATAATGGTGAGGGTGAGTGGAGACCCCCAGGGTGGATGGGGAGAGAGACAGTTTTAGGCTGGGGTGTAATGTTGTGGGGAGCCCAGGGAGGGGCTACACAGTAGGGTTAAAAGACAGTGGAAAACTTTGACTGGGCAGTGGAAGCTGGGACCGACTGAGGAGTCGGGTCGCTGGAGGACAGTTGATGTTTTGGCGCCGAGCAGATCGGTGGTCGAAGAAGGGGGAGCTTAGACTGACTGCGGTCAGATCTTTTGTTGTGTTGTTCTCCCAGTTGTGAATGCAGGCCTAAAACCCAGTGGGAGTTGGATAGTTAATGGAGGCCTGAACCCAGAGTGGGTTGGATAGTTAGTGGAGGCTAGACCCAGTGTGTGTGTATTGTGTGAGATCCAGCCGTGGATAGTAGCTGGATTACCTGTCTTGGGGTTTTGATATGAAGCAGGCCTTGAGAAGACAGTGATGTGTACGGGTTAAGTTTTGAGGAGGATATTTATATTCTATGGATTATATTGTTTCTGGATATAGAGTTGTGTTCCGTTTGCCCGTGTTCTTTCTGCAATAAAGAATTATGTGCGCCAACTCAATCTTGGTTAATGACTGGTGAATGTGCACTGCGGGGGTGAGTTATATTGTAAGACAGTTAGATAGCTCAATTGACACACCAGGAGCATCGTTACCTAGACAACGACCATATCACGCACTTATCATCAGGTACATCGTGATATGTACACACCCATTTTATGTAGTTGAGTGGGCCATGGATGGATGTGGCGGCCAAAAAACCTACCTCCAAAAGGACTTTGAATCCAGGAGGTCAGCAGTCCGGCGAACTAGCTGTTGCAAAAGACCAAAGTTGTGTTTCTTTCTGTAGAACACTTCCGCTTCACATGGCTCTACGCTATTCTACCATTTTATAAGTGCTGCTGTGTTTTTTCCGTCTTTCCCGTATAGCGAAGGCTCATGGACGATTCTTAAAAAAAAAAGGAGAGTCTGTCATATGGGGCTACTACCCCTAGCATGAGAATAGAAGTGGAAGCAGTCACAGCGGCATCCCGTTGGTTAGAGGAGGCCACTCCAACACACACACTGTATTCATTACGGACTCAAGGAGTATATCTAGTAAAGTGGAGAAAGGAATGTCTCGCGTAGAATGGCTCACCTCGCTTCAGAGGTCACAGATTGTGTTAATTGTATGGTTTTTTTTGTGTGCCTTGGCCATGCGGGAGTGCGGGGGGAATGAAAAGGCTGATGGGCTGGCAGGGAATGCACCTCTTTTTGGTAGATTACCTATCAAGGATTAGATTGCAACACACGAAACGCATTGTCTATGGCAATCACGTGACGGGTTTCCAAAACGTTTCGTCCAATCGATGACGTAGGTTCGTGGTATGTCGGCTTGGCCAGGTTCCCATCACTTTTGGGTATTATCTTGTCAATTCAATTGGGTATGTGTTCGACCAACCTATTGTTTAACTGCCTATCCGTTCTGCCGATGTAGGTATACTGGCACCTGCAGGTGAATTGGTAAGTACAATTGGATTTGGCGTACAGAGGGACAGGTTTCATGTGTAATTTAACACCCAAAATAGTAGCTTGTTAAAGTTCGCAGAGGCCATCATGATTAATCTTCATAGGCCAGTTGTGTGCAAACAGAAATACATGACAGTCAGTTTAAAATTACAGTGGCAGACAATTAAGTTACCGTGCGAACATGTGTATATTTCAGCTTGAAGGATTTATCTAGTTACTTTACTTTATGTTGTGTGATTTCTGCAGTATGTACCTGAGGAGATGCAGCGAAATATGTCAGGCAATAAATCGTGCAATCTATTGTTTGTATCTTCGCTATATAATGTTATTCCCATCATTCTGCGCAGGCACCACTTAGTGAATGTTTGTAGTTTATTTGTAATTCTTTTAGTTGTTATCCATGTTTGAATTAAAACGAGAAAAAGAGTGTTGAAGTGCTTAATAGAACCTATACTTTTGTATAGATGTGAAGCGTGGACAATAAGCAGTCAAGCTGAAAAACAGCTGATGGCTGTGGAAATGTGGTTTCTGAGGAAAAATGCAAAGAATACCATGGACAGACAGAAAAACCAATGAACAAGTCATTCAAGAAACAAATGAAGATCGTAAACTGATTAGAGGCATTAGACGTAGACAGTAAAAAATTTTTGGGCATGTTATAGAAGAAATGAATTGGAGAACTTGGTGACAACTGGCAAGATCAGACAAGGAGACCGAGAAGTAAATACTGGATGGCTTGCCAAGGGGAAATGATCCGAGAAGTAA
>JACEFZ010019434.1:0-21174 GCA_014155875.1 Cepaea nemoralis
AAAAAGCAACCCTATTCTTTGACTTCATGGCACACTCACACAGCCTTCTTCCAGGCCATTTCTAGCTTTTGTCCCACCCAGCTGTAACTTTGTCTTCTTGCACGCTGCCTCTTCCCTGTCCACTCCGCACATTCTATAACAAGGAGCTATCTTTTTATATGCCAAACTACGAGAGGGGCTTTAAATGAAAACCTTAAAAATGCGATAGAAATTACAACAGCCATACCATTGTCTTGTAACCTGTCAACGTTGTTGGTAAGGGTTCTAACCACGTGATATCACGATGCAGACGACCACGGTGGCGTCATAAGGGCAGTTTAAAGATGGCCGCTAATTTTTCGAAATGAACTAAAGCGGAGCAGCCTTCTGTTATCCTTTTCTTTTTTTTGTGTAAATCAGTGAAAGGGTGACACCCATAGAAATGCATCGGACGAATCGAATGCTATGCATGCCTGTAAGTCCAGCAAGTGTATGAGTGCAGTAGGAAATTTTAAAATGGCGAGACTTCTGTCAGGCACACTGAGTAATGACCCCAGAGTGGTTACACACGCGACCAAGATATTTTTTTTTTTTCTACAGGAGTCCAAGCACTTCATCGGCGCTGGAGGACTTGCATTGAAGGCAGTTGTGACTACATTGAAAAATGGTCATTTGTTCTTTACTTGTTCAGAATATATTCACAAGAGGGGGGGGGGGGGGGGGGAACGCATTAAAGGTTTTCGTTTGAAGACCCCACATACCTTAATTCTGAAGCTTAATCTCACTAAGTTCGGTTTCTTCAATCCCAATTTTTAATAACATATTGGAACCAACCAGTCATATGTCATTTTTCAGTAATCATCATCGTTATCATACCTTGTTCCTCTTGTATCTGTTAGTTTAGAGGTGAAGTACAACGCAGACCTGATAATAGTGATAAGGTGAACTCACCTAGGACCCAAGAAATAGTTCTTCTTATCAGAAATTCCTCTTATAAGAATTCAGTCATATAGTAATGTATTTACAACGAACAATACAATTTTGTTCTTCGTAACAGAAATTCCGAGATCGCCGTGAGCGGTTTGCACAAACTGTCCAATGAAGGGGTTGAACCCGCTACCTCGGCATCAGCACACCGGATCTAGATCGTGATTTGAACACATGACCACTAGGTCTGAATGAAGGGTTACTAGGCACTGCGCTAGAGCGGTTCACATCTGGCTGATGTGCCATCGATAAAGAGATAACAGCGAGAAACAAAGAGAGAAGAGAAAACTAACAAATGTAT
Source organism: Cepaea nemoralis (assembly GCA_014155875.1). Lineage (NCBI taxonomy): Eukaryota > Metazoa > Mollusca > Gastropoda > Stylommatophora > Helicidae > Cepaea > Cepaea nemoralis. The sequence goes on from JACEFZ010019434.1 coordinate 1,268, forward strand.
GAACAAGAAAAGAACAATCGAGAGGAAAGAGAAAGAGAAACAATGTGGACGTTACAGATAAAGATACATAATAGTTTTGCATCTATCCATTCATCCATTCATCCGTCTGTCTGTTTGTTTGTCTATCGACCGACCGATTGATCTACCTACTTACCTGTCTATGTACCTACCCACCTACCTACCTGTCTAAATACATACCTACCTACCTACCTACCTAATTGCGTGCCTACCTACTTCTCTGTTGGTCTGGCGTTTATCTATGCATCGTCCTTCGTCTATCTGTCTGTTTAAATGATTGTCTATCTAGCTATCTCCGTGGCGAAGAGGTTACGGACGCAGTTCGTAATCCCGCATACCGCGTTTGAAACAGATCTGCGGGCGATTTGGCAGCAGACTGCCCTGTTTTGGTTTTTATAAAATAGTATGAGTGCCGGTCGTTCAGAAATCAATGGCAAACTACTGAACATAAATTTACCCAAAAAATCATTGATAACCAAACATGCTGGGGTTGACTGCGACGTCCTGTAAAGGATATACAACTAACTAACTATCTATTTGTCTTTCCGTCCGTTTGTTTGTCTACATTTTGCTCGTATTCCTTCATTAAATAAATTTAACACACACACACAGACGCACGCGCGCGCGCACACACACACTCACACTCGCGAGTCATATAAACATGGCTGCTGGTCGAAACAGAGAAGGGGGAAAGACAATAAACGTTGGTGTGTTTGTGGTTACACCATATCCTCGCAACCAGTCTGTTGTTTGGGTGCGGTTTTGTTTCCATGTTCGATTTTAAACATATAGTTTCCAAGCAGCTTCCACATTCACTCCCGTTAGCCGTTTGTTCATGATTATTTTTCTCCCCTCTCATACATCAGCTAATACCAGAAAATAGTTAAAAGACGCACGTTTCACCAATCGCCTCCCGCGACACTCATGCGGCTAACGTGTTTGGCCAGTTCTCGGGTTATTAATCCCAATCAACATCGGCGTTTTTGCGAAAGGCAGCCGGCGTCATTCGGATAGTTATGTGCGATTGATGTCTATGCAAAGACTGTGTAGGGACATTATGTTGTTGCCTTACAATGTTATGTTATTTTATTGGCCTTCTAAGAAATATTTCGTGACGGATTAAACGAATGTGAGGACCGAGTTTGCAGCGGTTGCCCTTTCTCAGTTCGTGGTGACGTTTGAAATTTGACTTCTGCAGGAAATTATCACACAGGGAGTTTACAATGCCAGAGGATTCGTAAGTATTTGGTTGCCGTCAGTAGTGCGGTGCGAACTTGTTGAAGTAAAATAGTTAAACTCATTCTGCACCATGTTACTTTTCATTCGTTGATTACACGTTTCTAACTTTCCTTAACTCATTCAGTTCCAGGTCTGGGTTAATCAATCATATGCCGCCTAACAATGAAGGTTGGCTGCGATGGATCTCCAACACCCTCTTCTTGAGCCCTTGTTTTACATTCCGGCAGACTCTATTTCTTGACTGTTATTCTCCTAATTGTATTGCTGCTTACCATTTTTTTTTTTTTTTGCACTCAAAGCTCCCTTAGAACCTCAAGGCATCTGTATTTGATTGTTTTTGTTTTCGTGACATGTGACCTATTCTTCTGGGAATCCATGTCTAAAGAGCTTCACTTCGACTTTCCAACTGCTTGTTCGTTGTCCAGGTTTCTGTTAGTTAGTTAGTTACTTAGATAGTTAGTTAGTTAGTTAGTTAGTTAGTTAGTTAGTTAGTTAGTTAGTTAGGTAGGTAGTTAGTTAGTTAGTTAGTTAGTTAGTTAGTTAGTTAGTCGAGGTTCCAACTTCACGGCAACGGGTCGTCCCCATTTTGCTCCATTCCTGTGCCAGTGAATATCACACAAAATGCTTCCCACTGTCCAATGTGAAAAGTGGAATAGACAGGAGTCTCGGCAATCCAACAGCCGCACAGGTACACTGTGCGTAAGGCCGCCGCCAGAATGCCAACACAAAATTCATCCACGAAAACCACAGCTCATATGCGATATATTAATGATATAGTGATTATATATATATATATATATATATATATATATATATATATATATATATATATATATATATATATATATATATATATATATATAACATTTGACAATTTCCACCAAAAGCTGTATGCATAGGCGTGAAATAATCGTCTTTCACAGAAGGAGGATAAGCACTAACTGTCTGGGACAAACTCTCTCTCTCTCTCTCTCATCTCTCATCTCTCTCTCTCTCTCTCTCTCTCTCTCTCTCTCTCTCTCTCTCTCTCTCTATCTCTCTCTCTCCTCTCTCTCTCTCTCTCTCTCTCTCTATCTCTCTCTCTATCTCTTCCTCTCTCTCTCTCTCTATTCCCCTCTCTCTATTCCCGTCTCTCCCTCTCTCTTTTTCCTCTGTATCTCCATCCGTATCTGTCTGTCTGTCTATCTCCCTCCCGCGTCTCTCTCCCCTCCCCTCCGTCTCTGTCTGTCTGTCTGTCTGTCTGTCTGTCTATCTATCTCTCTCCCGTCCGTCTATCTTCCCTCCGTCTTTGTCCGTGTGACTAATTTGTCTGTCTGTCTGTCTGAGTGTCTGTCTATCTATCTCTCTCCCGTCCGTCTATCTTCCCTCCGTCTTTGTCCGTGTGACTAATTTGTCTGTCTGTCTGTCTGTCTGTCTGTCTGTCTGTCTGTCTGTCTGTCTGTCTGTCTATTTCTCTCCCGTCCGTCTATCTTCCCTCCGTCTTTGTCCGTGTGACTAATTTGTCTATCTGTCTGTCTGTCTGTCTGTCTGTCTGTCTGTCTGTCTGTCTGTCTGTCTGTCTGTCTGTCTGTCTGTCTGTCTGTCTGTCTATCTATCTATCTCTCTCCCGTCCGTCTATCTTCCCTCCGTCTTTGTCCGTGTGACTAATTTGTCTGTCTGTCTGTCTGTCTGTCTGTCTGTCTGTCTGTCTGTCTGTCTGTCTGTCTGTCTGTCTGTCTGTCTGCCTGCCTGCCTGCCTGGAAAAGTAGTGAAAGTGTTGATCACACTAGACAACAGCAAAGAAATTCAAGTATAGATATACCACATATTTATACATATGTGATTGCCAGCAAGGCATTCCTTCAGAATGTGTTCTGCCACAGACAGTTGTTAAATGTCCCCTCATATATTCAAGTAACTAATTTAACCCTTTTGTCTCAGACAGATTCAGAGTAGTCCCACACTCTTTGAGTTATTACCTGATTTAGTGCCAAACAAACAGTAGGCTTGGACCAAACATTATACACAATCTAATGAACAAGTATTTTAATGAACGTCCCTTTATTGAGCATTGAAATTGTGGAAGGTACCACGAAACAAAACAAATAACACTATGACCCTAGTATTAGGCGATACGTTATCCTTCGACACTGAATCAGTTAATTATATCGTCTGGCCAAGATAGAGGTCAAATTAACCCCGTTCTGTTCAAGTAATTAATTACCTCGTCTGGCGCAGACAGATGTCAAATTAACCTCGTTCTGTTCAAGTAATTAATTACCTCGTCTGGCGCAGACAGATGTCAAATTAACTTCGTTCTGTTCAAGTAATTAATTACCTCGCCTGCGCAGACAGATGTTACATTAACACCGTTCTGTTCAAGTAATTAATTACCTCGTCTGGCGCAGACAGATGTCAAATTAACCCCGATCTGTTCAAGTAATTAATTACCTCGCCTGCGCAGACAGATGTTACATTAACACCGTTCTGTTCAAGTAATTAATTACCTCGTCTGGCGCAGACAGATGTCAAATTAACCTCGTTCTGTTCAAGTAATTAATTACCTCGTCTGGCGCAGACAGATGTTACATTAATCCCGTTCTGTTCAAGTAATTAATTACCTCGTCTGGTGCAGACAAATGTCAAATTAACTAGGTTCTGTTCTAGTAATTAATGACCCCACCTGGCTTGGCGTGAAGTGGTTGATGGCATCCGCCCCGATGGGGGATACACGGCAACAGAAAAAAAGAACAACATTTCACGTCTGCAGGGCATCAATTATACAAATGAAATTGTTTTTGAGTATCCACGATATACAATCGAACCCATGACCACCGTGTCAGCAGGGGAGAGTCTAGCCACTGCACCAATGCAGGTTTCACAGAAATATCAATTAGAAAAGTAATACTCCTTTGGCTTTGCTGGATTTCAACACAAGTTAATTGAGATCTACGTATGTACTGCTTTCTTCTGGGTCGCTTCTTTGAATGTAATTATGTAAACAATGAAATCAGTTTATTGTTTAATTAGTTTAATACTTTGTATTGGATTTGAGGAAGACAGCCAGAGAACATTATCGACAGTCTTGTGTCATGGCACGGAAGAATGTCTACGCTCGAAAACTTCTTTCTTTCTCTTTCCAGGGAAGTGCGGCATACCCATTTATGTACCTACAGCTCAGCGTGTCCGACTTCGTCGTGCCCTTATGTCAGGTTTGCACCCTCTAGACAGATTCTACCCAAGGTAACGAGCTCTATCTATCCGTGGGTAGGGTTACTATTTCCTAATAATTTTGCCACGACAGCTGTATCACAGCGTACTCTTTGCGATTTCCAACTGACATGGGATTTGTAAATTGCACAACTCATACATGGGACCTACTGATTGAAGGCCTTATCCGAGATGACTAGGTATCCGATCTCCCTACCCAAGAAATCATGAATACGTATGATGTCCTTAGTTACTAATGGTTCTTAGAAAAATGCCATTGCCCTGTGCTGGAATCGAACCAGATTCAGATATCTTCTGAACCAGGGGCGTCCACTGTAACCTCTAAGTCACTGCTCCCCATGCGCATCAACTGATACACATTGTTGGAGATGACAATATGTGGAAAAGCATGATCGCCCACGCCAGTCGGCAAGACACTTGAAGATGATGATGATGATGATTTTGTATTTGATATTTTTATCTCCACAGGGTAAAAGTTGCTGTCAGGGTTCGTCCCTTCAATCAAAGGTTAGTAATATCACATTTTTCACTACTTCTGTTTTCATTCGCTTGAAATATGTCTGTAGCTGTAATGTTGTCTCTTGTATGAATTGAACTTGTTGGTTTTAGTTCACTCAGTGTTCCAAAGTTTTTTCTTCCACTGTTTTTTTTCTCTAGGCCAGAAGATTTGCCAAGATATGTCGTATTTTGGGCTGTCTTAGGGTATGTGATGTGTTGTCTGTGGCGCCAATTCACATATGCACATGATTGATTCGCCAAGCTTGAATTTTATATACTTGTGGTTGCGTAATCTTTTGTGTCCTGTTGTGAGGCGCAGAGTAATGATTTATTCTGGTCTGTACATAATGTGATAATCGTCTTGAGTTGGTGTTGGTGGCTTTCTGACTGATTTGATCATTCTTTTCTTTTGGTGGTAGATAACAGGTACATCAGGTTGGTCTTCTATTGCTCCCTCCTTAGCTAGTCGATCAACTCTCTCGTTTCCGGGTACTCCACAGTGAGATGGTATCCACTGTATGGTAATCTTATGCTGGCTGCCTAGTTCAGAAAGTAGTGTACCGTAGTACTAGGCAATGTCCAGGCAGGAGCGCCTCAAGTACTATTTTGCATCTGTCAATAGCACCACAGATGTGTATCATGGTTGTTATATAAATTCTCTGTTGATATCTTGATTGCCTGGATTTTTGCTTCATAGCTATGGCAGTACTTTCCTATTAGTACTCTGGCCATATCCCTAGCATTATTTGGGTATTCTATGTACATTTCACTACTGAATTAAATACCTTTATATTGTTGTACCCTGACAGCATTGCGTGCCTGCCGACTCGGTGCTCATATGTTCAAAACTCCCCAGCGAGACGAAATTTAAAATGTAGCCAGACTCCCAGGTCGATCTAGTCTCAAAAGGTCACCAGGAAATCACCTGGGAGGTAAATGCGACCGGTGTGTTATTGACCGAGCCCCCCAACGAGCGCTGATTGGTCTATACAAATGTGGGGCTAGCACCATATACCACATGCACCTTAAGGCGTGTAAAAGTGTCCGTTAATTTGTTTTTTATTGAATCATGTGCCATGTCGATGAGCATGGGAGGTCATGTTTTGCCATCTCACTCGATCACCAGAGTCGTGGACCAGCTCAGTGTTCTTGTCTCGACCATGCCACGTGACCAAGCCATCCAGGTATTTACTTCTATGCCTTCCCAGAGTTCTCTTCCCTCGATCTTGCCAGTTGACATCCAGGTTCTCCAATTATTTTTATACCCTTTCACAAGAAACTGTCTCTATATACGTTTGCGGCCGTAATATACCGTAGGATATTCTTCTTCTTCGTCTTTTGTCCTTGCGATTTTAGTGGAGTAGAGTCCCACAACCACGCAACCCAAACTATTTTTAGGTCAGTTCATGATTTGTTGTTTGTTGGCTGATTTTTTTTTCTACCATGTAAGATAGCCAACTAACTTTAGTGGCCTTTCATGAAGTGCACAGGATGCCTACATTGCTACTGTTCTTTACTCCCCATCGAAGGCACTGGTAACATACGGGGGACTATGATATGGTTAGTTAGTCGCGGTTCCAACTTCACAGAAACAGGTCTTCCCCATTATGCTCCGTTCCTGTGTCAGTGAATATCACACAAAATACTCCTCCGTGTCCCATGTGAAAAGTGAAACATACAGGAGTTTCGACAAACCAACAGCCCGCACAGGTATACTATGCATAAGGCCGCTGCCAGATTGCCAACACAAAAATCCGCCACGAAATATACAGTTCATTGTCGATGGAAGTGGCAGTCACTAGAAAACAAGCAGCCACACATTTCTGCATTCGGCCACCTAACTAGTTCAGTGACAGGCCGTGCACCCTTTTTCCGAACATGCAGATCGCTCTACAAACAACCGCGGACAAATGTAAAAGCACTTCACACGAAATTCACAGCTCACTGTGTCGCTCCACGCACTCAACTGAGTAGCAAGGCGACGGAACCATGCACCACCATTCCAGCATGAGGGAAATTATTTATGCAAACCGTAACCACAAGCATAAATACTACAGAGGCTTAAACTAGTTCTAATCGCCTATCCTCCATCTTGGGGACCGGAAATTTTATGATACACAAGCACCAATTGTATTTTGACATTACTCGGATTAATGAACCAATCGGTGTCTAGCTGTAGGCTTATTACAAAGTTATGAGATTACAGATTTCACCAGTTCGATGTTCTTAATCTTCTTCTTTCGTTCGCTTTGTCTATATCTGCAATAATGTCTGTTGTATGAACTTCACTGTCTTTGTATTTTTTTAGTTCACTCATTGGTATACACAGTTTATCTTCCACTGTTGTTTCTCAAAGCCAACAGGTTTGCATAGATGTGTCGTATTCGGGGCAGATCCGCTGCCGGTGGGGCAAATTCACATGTGCACGTGGTTGATTTGCCTGAGCCGGCCGCAGAAATCAATGGCAAACTACTGAGTGTAATCTTGCCAAGAAATCAACAATCAGCTGAAAGATGCTGTTGGCAGCGATGTCATGTAAAGAATATGCGAACCACACACACACACACAAATAAATAAAAAATGCACGTGGTTGCTTAGTCGACTGTGTACTGTTCTGAGGTGCAGAATAATTATGGCAGTTTAGTGTTATAATTGAAAGGTGGACGAGAAATGCATTTTAAAACATCAACACATTATTTTTCAGGGAGAAGGACCGACAAGCCAAACTCATTATCAAAATGCAGGACAATATGACAACAATAAGCAACCGAGATAACCCGAGTAAGCTTTTTACCGACTCTCATTCTCTCTCCTATCTCCCCCCCCCCCCTCTCTCTCTCTATCTCACTCTCTCGCTTTCTCTCTCTGTATGTGTGTGTTTCTCCCTCCTTCGATTTAACTCTCTCCTCTTCCTCTCCCCCCCCCCCCCACTCTCTCTTCCGCCCACTCTCACTCCTTCTCCCTTCTTCCCATTATCCCTAATTTTGCATTGACCCTCAACCAACCCACGCCAAGCAGTCCTATCTTTTGCTGTCTCATGCAACTCCCTTCATGTTTTCCCAGTTTTATTCATATCTGTAATTCTCTTCTCTATGTGTATTTAGGTCTCCGGCGATTTCTTTTGACTTAAGGGTCCCAAATAAGAGAATGTCAAGCTATGCTATCGCCAGGTTTTCTCAGCGTGTGTCCTAACCAGCGCCAGCATAATTTCCTGACCTCTTGGTTCACTGGAATTTGTTGAATTCTCTCCATGAGCTCTACATTGATGGTTTTGACCCACCATTTTATTCCCAGTATTCTGCGCAGGCACTAAGTAGTAGTGAATGATTGTAGTTTCCCGAATTTTCTGACGATTAAACCTGGACTACTGTCTTGGTGTTAGTCAGGTCTTAGTCAGATATGACTGAGCTACCGTATGACCGTGACGGTACTACCTGCTTTCTGTCAGCGCCAAATGTTGGGCGGCGCTCACCAAACCAACATTACCATCGACTTCGGGCGAAGGAGCGCAATTTGGAGAGTACAAGCCTTACCCTGGTGCGAAGAAATGCAACCTAAAGCCTACATGTTATGGCAGGGCTGACCAGACCCTCAGCCGTGGTTTAGGATCGAAGCACCGAGAGGCGGACAGTTAGAGCATTGCTTTGCTGATCTGACAGCTTCTGCAACTGGTCTTGTTCCAGGTTTATTGGTGTTACCTTTTCTCTGGAGTAAACTAGGCAGGCCGAGAGAGGGATCATGCTGCAGGGGCAACACATGGTCTCTACAATTCAGTCCTGGCTTTGTGCTATGGAGAGATTATTATGCCTTTTTAAAGCATAATAACTATCGTCTGTCAAGACAACAAAGTGCCAGTACAGCAGTTTTGTGTCGTTAGGCAAGCATACTAACATCTTTGCCATCGCGTCTTCTGTATAATTATAGATCGCTCATTTTATAGTTCCACGCATCTGTGTGCTTTGTTATACGCATGATGAAATTCTTATATTCCTTTCTTTTACTTTTATTGTTTGCTAGTTATATGTTTGTTGACTCTGGTGTTATTATGTGGTCACCCTCTCTCACAGTTCCTCTCTTTTATTAACCCGCACTCTCTCATTGACTCACACCCTCTATCTTTCCTACTCATCTACATTCTCTCACTCTCATTCTCTCACTAACTCATTCTCTAGATCTCACTAAAACACTCATTATCTCATTAAATTAATTCACCTACACACACACACTCTCTCCCCCTCACTAACTAACCATCTCTCACGTTCTCATTCTCTCTTACAAACCCACTCTATATCCCCACTCTCTATCATTAACTCACTCCCACTCTCTACGTTACACTCTCTGACTCTCTCACCAACTCTCTCTCTCTCTCTCTCTCTCTCTCTCTCTCTCTCTCTCTCTCTCTCTCTTTCTTACTAACCCATTCTGTTTCACTCATATCTCTCACTAATTCACCCTGTCCACTTTTCTCACTAACTCATTTTCGCTCCGTTACTAACCTAATGTATGTCTGTCGTCTGTCTGTCTGCCTATCTGCCTGCCTGCCTGCCTGCCTGCCTGACTGTCTGTCTGTCTGTCTGTCTGTCTGTCTGTCTGTCTGTCTGTCTGTCTGTCTGTCTGTCTGTCTGTCTGTCTGTCTGTCTGTCTGTCTGTCTGTCTGTCTGTCTGTCTGTCTGTCTGTCTGTCTGTCTGTCTGTCTGTCTGTCTGTCTGTCTGTCTGTCTGTCTGTCTGTCTGTCTGTCTGTCTGTCTGTCTGTCTGTCTGTCTGTCTGTCTGTCTGTCTGTCTGTCTGTCTGTCTGTCTGTCTGTCTGTCTGTCTGTCTGTCTGTCTGTCTGTCTGTCTGTCTGTCTGTCTGTCTGTCTGTCTGTCTGTCTGTCTGTCTGTCTGTCTGTCTGTCTGTCTGTCTGTCTGTCTGTCTGTCTGTCTGTCTGTCTGTCTGTCTGTCTGTCTGTCTGTCTGTCTGTCTGTCTGTCTGTCTGTCTGTCTGTCTGTCTGTCTGTCTGTCTGTCTGTCTGTCTGTCTGTCTGTCTGTCTGTCTGTCTGTCTGTCTGTCTGTCCTGTCTGTCTGTCTGTCTGTCTGTCTGTCTGTCTGTCTGTCTGTCTGTCTGTCTGTCTGTCTGTCTGTCTGTCTGTCTGTCTGTCTGTCTGTCTGTCTGTCTGTCTGTCTGTCTGTCTGTCTGTCTGTCTGTCTGTCTGTCTGTCTGTCTGTCTGTCTGTCTGTCTGTCTGTCTGTCTGTCTGTCTGTCTGTCTGTCTGTCTGTCTGTCTGTCTGTCTGTCTGTCTGTCTGTCTGTCTGTCTGTCTGAATGTCTGTCTGAATGTCTGTCTGAATGTCTGAATGTCTGTCAGAATGTCTGTTTGTCTGAATCTCTCTCTCTCTCTCTCTCTCTCTCTCTCTCTCTCTCTCTCTCTCTCTCTCTCTCTCTCTCTCTCTCTCTCTCTCTCTCTCTCTCTCTCTGTCTCTCTCTCTCTCCCTCTCCCTCCCTTTCTCTCTGCCCCTGTCTCTATCTTACTCTGCATGTACATATTGCAATCACAAAAGCACGTTCCCCGTCCATGTTCACTTTCTTTTTCTCTAATTATTACATCGAACTCATGAATATTTATTTAACCATTCGGCAACCATTAAAATCTGAATGAAGCCAAACTAATCGAACATTGTCAATTTCTTTAAACACGCGCATCAATTCAAAACCGCCCCAAGAACAGCCTAGGCAACGGATCAACATAGCATTGACGGCTATCAGAAATCAATAACATCGATTGTTCTCCACCAAGGCATACAAGGAAACAATTCATACCGTGTCACACATTGAGTCCAGTCGACTCCGCAGAACCGTGTTCTTGCAGTGTTTAGTTTGGTCCCACTATGTTTGGCCATCTTTGTTTGTTCACTTTTAGTTTGATTCCATTGTGTTTGGCCATCTTTATTTGTTCACTTTTCGTTTGATTCAACTGTGTTTGGCCATCTTTATTTGTTCACTTTTCGTTTGATTCAACTGTGTTTGGCCATCTTTATTTGTTCACTTTTAGTATGGTTCCACTGTGTTTGGCCATCTTTATTTGTTCACTTTTAGTTTGGTTCCACATGTTTGGTCATCTTTATTTGTTCACATTTAGTTTGGTTCTACTGTTTGGCCATCTTTATTTGTTCACTTTTAGTTTGGTTCAACTGTGTTTGGCCATCATTATTTTTTGACATTTAGTTTGGTTCCACTGTGTTTGTCCATCTTTATTTGTTCACATCTAGTTTGGTCCCACTGTGTTTGGTCATCTTTATTTGTTCACTTTTAGTTTGATCCCACTGTGTTTGGCCATCTTTATTTGTTCACTTTTAGTTTGGTTCCACTGTGTTTGGCCATCTTTATTTGCTCACTTTTAGTTTGGTTCCACTGTGTTTGGCCATCTTTATTTGTTCACTTTTAGTTTGATTCCATTGTGTTTGGCCATCTTTATTTGTTCACTTTTCGTTTGATTCAACTGTGTTTGGCCATCTTTATTTGTTCACATTTAGTTTGATTCCATTGTGTTTGGCCATCTTTATTTGTTCACTTTTCGTTTGATTCAACTGTGTTTGGCCATCTTTATTTGTTCACATTTAGTTTGGTTCCACTGTGTTTGACCATCTTTATTTCCTATTAGTTTGGTTCCACTGTATTTGGCCATCTTTATGAGCTGACTTTTAGTTTGGTTCCACTGTATTTGGTCATATTTATTTCCTATTAGTTTGGTTCCACTGTGTTTGGCCATCTTTATTTGCTGACTCATCGTATGACATGCCCAGAGAACGTGGACCGCACGAGTATGAAACATTCATTGAGGGGTAAAGAGAGCAAACAGATCTGCCCTGCTGGCCTGTAGTTGGACTGGGCCAGTCAAGGGCTACTGAGAGCAGACAACCAAAAATAACGCCTGCCGTAATCGGATGTACTGAGCCACAAGCTTGTCGAAACAGTGCAATGTGACCAGCTGAATGACGGCAGTCACAAGACTGAAGTTGACTGCTGGTTTCTTTGAATTTATTCAGGGAGGAGGTAGTGGAGGAGGAGGAGGAAGAGGAGGAGAGGAAGAGAGAGAGAAGAAGAAGAAGAAGAAGAAGAAGAAGAAGAAGAAGAAGAAGAAGAAGAGAAGAGAGGGAGAAGAAGGAGAGAGGGAGAAGAGGAAGAAGAATAGCAGCAGCAATAAGAACAACAACAACAGCAACAACAACAACAACAACACCAACAACAACAACAACAACAACAAACCACCAGCAACGACCCGAATGTGTATTCTGTTTTGTAGAAGAGCCTTTTCATCAAGGGCTGCTTTGTGTTCCTCAAACCCGTTTGTGTTTGGGATATACACACATTAACTATTTCATCCCTCGATGTCTTTCCTTTAAACTCATTTCACTGTATTGTAAATTACCGTCAGCTATATAATACAGATAACGCCTACCACATTACTTTGATAGCAAGATCTATTAACTCTTTCGTTTATCATTGTCTGCAGGTGAGGAACCGAAGAAGGTAAGCATTGCATTGTGTTTACACCAGTAATATCCCTTTCAACCCTTATTGGTTATAACTGTGTAGTATAAAGCATTTGTAGACAAAGGAAATAACAGAATCCATGGAAATCTCGATACACGAAGCCCATAAATGGGCACACCCCCGCTGTTTATGCTTCACCTCGACACCGCAAGGTACAAGCAGAACGAGGTGAGATGATGATGAAATTAATATAACGTCTCAGAAACCACATCTTCCTAATCTGTCTATTCACGGCCATGATGCGCTGCTATACAGCAAAATGGGTTCTGTACACGATTTCACTACTCTTTATAAATAGTGATACTGCCTTGGTGGAAATAGAGATAGAGGTTGGCAGCGAGAGAAAATTCCTGATAATCTTGCTTTATGGCATTGATCCATACCGTCGGAGATCGCAATTTGTGGAGAAGCTTGGTCGCCCACATCAGCCAGCCAGCAAGGCAATTGATGATGATCATGATGATGATGATGAAGATAATGATGATGATTTATTGTATTTGTTATCTGTGACTATAGACTTCATCTTTCATTATTTTCAGGGTGAATTCCGTATTCAGTATAGCTGCTTGTTGGTAGTCCGTTTGTGGTTTTGTCTTGTCGGAATAATAGGTTACACGTATAAATGTAATTGGTTAACCGACTAAGCTGTGAAAAGTAAACAATTGAATAACATGAATTGCAGGGCAACTTTACAGAGTACATTTACAACCACAGAGGACGATGAGGCGACAAACCTTCATTAGCAAACTACACCAAGAAAAGGTCACACACATACACACACACACGCACGCACGCACGCACGCACACACACGCACGCACACACAAACACACACATGCAAACACACACATACAAACACACACACACACACACACACACACACACACACACACGACTTAGATGAAACATGAATAACTATATTACGGATCTTGTTTCATTAATTTTCCTGATGTCTTATGGCATGAAATCAAATTTCCGGAGAATTCGAAAGTATCTTTTAAAACATGAAAATAACTAGTCAGAGACTTTACACACAGAAACCACTAGTAACAGGCTGCACGATTTATTGCCTGGCATATCTCGCTGCATCTCATCGGGTGCGTACTGCAGATTTATATATCATTTGAAGTGATTAAATGAATTATACAAGAAGGCTACAAATGAAAACCTTAAAAGTGTGATAGAATTTACAATAACCATGTTATTGTCTTGTAACCTGTCAATATTGTTGTTAAGAATATCAAAAGGGTTACGCGCGTGACATCACGGTGCATACGACATACGGTGACGTCATAAGGACAGTTTAAAGATGATCGCCCCTTTTGTGACATGCATCAGATTTCCAATAAAAACCTTAAATTCCCCCCCCCCCCCTTTCCCCCGTGAATATTTTCTAAAAATGTAAAGAACAAATGTATCATTTTTCGATGCAGTCACCACTGCGTTCAGGGCAAGTTCCCCGGCGCCGATAAAATGCTTGGATTCCTGTAGAAAAAAAAAATTTCTTGGTCGCGCGTGTAACCACTCGTGCACCACCTGCTGTACATCTTCATCGTACCGAAGAGTTTTGAAACCTCATACTCTAATTTATGCTTTAAAAAAAAGGACACAAACATACGCGTGAGACAGAAAGCAGGTAAAAGAAGGAACGTGTTGCTTGCTTTAATCCAGAGGATCTGATGTGATAGTCCTCCTTTTTGACTTTCATAATGTATGACAACATTGTAGATTATTGCAAATTCACACAGTATGTATTTAGTAATACGGGGTTTTGTTTTCTCGTTTCAGTTTTCATTTGATTATTCTTATTGGTAAGTCTAATTTTCTTTTTGTATTTTTCATTAAAGTGAATTTCATTTTGATTACCTGTATAAGAATGTTTTACACCAGAAAGAGAGAGAGAGAGAGAGAGAGAGAGAGAGAGTGTGTGTGTGGGGTGGGTGGGTGGGTGGGGTGGGGGGAGAGGGGTGTTTGAGAGAGAGAGAGAGTAAGAAAGAGTGAGAGAAAATGAGTTGGGGAGAGGGGAAAGAGTGGGAGAGGAAGAGAGCGTGTGAGGATAAGTATGAAAGAGTGAGAGAACGAGAGAGATATAAAAAGAGAGAAAAAAATTGTGTGTGTGAGAAAAAGAGTGTATGAGAAAGGTAGTGTGTATGAGAATGAGAGTAAGAAAGAGAGTGTGTGTGTGGGGGGGGAGGATGGGGTGACTGAGTGTGAGAGAGAAAAATAAATGAGAGTGAAAGAATGGCAGAGAGAGAGAGGGGGGAGGAGAATATGTGTGAGAGTGTGAGAGGGGGATTGTATGTGCGAGAGAGATTGTGTGTGAGAGAATGAGAAAGAGAACAGGAGAGAGAGAGAGAGAGAGAGAGAGAGAGCGATTAGAGAGAGAGAGAATGAGTGTGGGAGTGAAAGAGTGGGAGAGAACATGTGAGAGAAAAAGTGAGAAAGAAAGTGTGACAGAGAGAGTGCGAAAAAGAGTATGTGTGTGTGTGTGTGTGTGTGTGTGTGTGTGTGTGTGTGTGTGTGTGTGTGTGTGCGAGAGAGAGAGAGAGAGAGAGAGAGAGAGAGAGATTTTAGAAGGAATAAGAATGTATGTCTTTATAATTACATGAAAGAAAACAACACAGAACATTGCCATCAAAGAAGCCTGGTCTCCTCCACACGAACCAAGCATGCATTGACATCTGAAGACGAAGACACATTCAACTACAAAGTTAGTTTAATACCTTTACAAGACGTTGTAATCGATCCCAGCATTTATTGACTGTAATTTACTAGGCAATGTTAGTTCAGTAGTTTGCCACACATTTCTGAACAGCAAACGCCACATGCCATTGAAATAAACGCAAAGAGATCTGCTTCCAAATCGTCCGCAGCTGATTTCGAACACCCGACTCGGTATGACGGGGAATTGTTAAACTTCGCGCTTCGCTGTCCCAAAAACCAATGTGATGGTTACGCTTTCTGCTACTGAATCATATTTACTATTGCTATTTTGTATCCCCGTATATCAGGAGTGGGGAACCATGTTTTTCCACCAGGTCAGATTTGGATATTTATGACATCATTTAAATGCCGTAAAAAATTATACGCTTAAAAACGAGCCTGCTATTCTTTAGTCAAACATTTAATTACTGCACCTTAATTACACTATGGAACACACCCCGGAACTGCTTCTAGTTGGCAAGGTGTGTTGATGAAGCTAGTATTGATGATGTTGGTACTATATTTGATTAATTATGTGTTTTTATAAAGCTCATAGATTGATTGAATTTCCAGTCCCGCCTGCCGTTGCCTTGACAGGACCAGACGAAATGATTTCGCGGGCCTTGTACGGCCCGTGTGCCGGACGTTCCCCACCCCTACTGTGTATGAAGATAATAACCAATATCCAATCATTTGAACTTAGGTCTCATGATGGATTCAGCATCGGAAGTGATGGTGTCATGGATGCTAAGCCAGGAACCAAGTATGCCAGCCAGTTTAAAGTGTTTCAGGACCTAGGACAGGGCGTGCTTCGAAATGCTTTTGAAGGTGAGTACACAGTTACAAGATTACATGCATGTGTGTGAGCATGATTTCTTTGTTGATAACAGATTCAGTGACCAACAAAACATAGGTTTGAACCGAACAAAAATGGATGGCGGAAAATGGGAAGTGCGACAGTAATGACCATAAAGTTATTAATATTGTAGCAGACATGTTGTGTTATATATATCAAATTAAAGGAGGTTGCTTCGGGAAAAACTACCGTATTGATATTTTAACTGAGACAACGTTTTGCAATGAACAACATTTCGACGATATATAAGCCCATGGCAGATAGGGAAGTTGTTTAAGACGATTAATTATCCCATGGCACTTAATCTTTTATATATAGTAATGACGATGTCCAGACTATAATTATTGTTTTATATACAATTTGGTCCCGAAGTAGTTTGCTGCTACGAGTCTGTGTTATGATAGTATTGATAGCGACACAACATTTTATAGGCCTGAGAATAAGGAGGAACAGGTGGCCAATCTTTCCCTAACTTTAACAAGCAACGAGCCCAAGCGTCGAACCCCACCTGACCGTGCTCATGGCATAACCAGCGCAGATCGCTGTCAGCCTTGCTAGCTTTTCCATCATTGTTTTTACACATACATGACTTTTCTGCAGTTGTTTGTGCTCTCGGCTGTGGTGGGGAACCTGGGAGGTTTTACATTGTATGCTGGGAATGTTGAATTGTGGACCATAAAGTTTTTTGTAAAAAAAGAACATGAAATAAGAGAGACACACTTCAATAAAAAGACACTCAAAAACAGACTCACACAAAGACACAAGTATCATAAAATAATCCACTGTTTTGAAGTTATAAAAAGATACATGACTGTTAAATGAACACATTAATTAACGAATATCTGTCTGCACGATATATGCTACACACAGGTTACAACTGCTCACTGTTTGCTTATGGCCAAACGGGATCTGGGAAGTCATATTCTATGGTTGGCTATGGACCTAACAAGTAAGTTGTAGTTTAAGGTGTACCTTTCATTGGTTGCTTTTTGTTCACATATTTAGCGTGATGGTTTTCCCTTGTCTTCCACATATTTTCCTCTTGACAAACAAATTCCCTAGATGATCGGTCTGTGTCTATCCAGCCAGACGTATTGCTTAACTTTTCATATTTGATCTTTAAGAGTAAAACAAAAATACACGTAAAGAACCATTTTAAATACCTAGAGGTTATATATGCTATAGGGTACTACCCCAGATTTTTTTAGAGAATAATCGGCACTCGATGGGTCAATATCGCGCAGGTAATCTTTACACCCCAGGTTATTTTCTGGGACCTCCCACCCCCTCCGATGTGTCTCCACCTTGCCGTGGTAGGGAGGGGGGCGCTTGCGTGTCCCAATGACCCCAAGAGCTCTGCGGACGGAAGCACAACTACTGTCGGACAGGCCTTGTGATAGGGACCAAACTAAGAGAGACACGACCTGCTGCCCTGCAGGTAGACTGAGGATATCAGTCTAAAATCCACATAAGGCGTTTTTGATCTAGAAATATAAAACTATAAGGCTTTCAGCTGAGGGATATGGCTGAACGCCTCTAAGCCATCATCCTCGTATATGAGGACCTGGCCGATAACTCACTGCAAACTGGAAGTGAGATATTAAACCTACTATATGACTAGTACAGATATGCATCCTACAGCTATCAACTGAGGGATAAGGCCGAACGCCTCTAGGCCCATGCCCCTCAGCTGTGCGATCCTAGCCGTTGCTCATCTCTCCTACATGGAGGTGAGATGCTTCCGTCCTTTACTTGGGGACGTAAATAACAAGTACCTTTGAAGTCGGAGTGGGTTCGCCTGAAGGCGAGGAACACCGGTAAACGGGAAAGCAAACCCACACGTAAAATTCAGTCTCTTACTACTTTAAACAGTGTGTAGAGACTACACTTGAGTTTAAGCGAGCGAAGAAGAAGAAGAAGAAGAAGAAGAAGAAGAAGAAGAAGAAGAAGAAGAAGAAGAAGAAGAAGAAGAAGAAGAAGATTAAGATTAAGATTAAGATTAAGATTTTCTAGGACCCATTGTAGGCTGGGTCGACCTGGGAGCCAGGTAGACAACAAAAAAAACAAACACCTCGTCGATTGGAATTGCCCCATGACAATCTTTCTCCGGGTTGGGAGGCTTATTTACATAAAATTTTTAAAATGTTGAGTGATCTGTGTCATCGTTGCTTAATTAAATTAATCAGAAAGCCACCACCATTAGCTCAAGACGATTACTACTTTATGGACTGACCAGAACAAATCGTTATACTGCGCCTCAGAACTGGACACAAAAGATTACACAACCATATGTATACACAAATCAGGATTGGCTAATCAGCCATGTGCACATGTGGATTGGCGCCGCAGACAGGAGATCATATACTCCAAGACTGCCAGAAATACTACATATGTAGGCAAACCTTCTGGCCTAGAGCAACAAAAGTGGAAGATAAACTATATGGACCACTATATGGACCAATGAGTGAACTAAACAAGACAGTGAAGTTTATACACGAGACAATATTGCAGACATAGACACATTTCAAGCGAATGAAAGTAGAAAATCGATGCATATTGCCTTTCGCGAATTTACAAGTCTAATTCTTTATACTCATGATTCTATAACAATAGACCATGATCATACGTGATAATGGACTATGCAATGAGTCAAATACAGAATCAATATGAATTTTAATGAAGCTGTAACATATTCGGGTGTGTGTCTGGGAGGGGGGGGTGGGGGGGGGGGGGGGGAATAGGGCACATAATAATAGTGTACGGAGCAATAAGAATCACGTAACGAATAAATATTAGATTACATTCTATTGTTGTTTATTTTTTAAACAGAGGCATTGTTCCAATCACATGTGATGAATTATTCAAGGCAATGGCCGCCAACACTGACCCTAACAAGGTACTACGTTGTCGTCTTTCAGTTGACTTTTTGTGTCTTTTGAAATGGTAAGTTGCAAATATCATCCGCAAAACTGTTACGACCAAATTGAGCTTTTAGTTGGATCCTGTAAGTGAATATCATTTAGGGCTGCGTTGGGACAGTAAGGCCCCACGTTGAAGAATTTGCCTCCGTTTTATTTAATTTTTAACATTCTCATACCCGTTCGTAACTTACTATCTTTCCTTTGAAATACTAAAATATATTTTATATTTATGCACCGGGACTTACACAAGAGAAACGTTTAAGCAGCTTTCATATGCCGTGTCTGCGACCAATACTTGATATTAAGTGGCAACAAAAGATTACAATTACCGTAGTATTGGAAAGATCGGGTGGTGTAACGGTTTGTTCCATGCTCAGTATTTGTAGACTTAGATGAATAGGACACAGTAAGAGGATGCACGACGGTAGAATATCAAAAGACATCATTCTTGTTTTATTTGTTTTTTTGTTTTTGTTTTTGTTTGGTGAATTACAGATGAGTAAAAGATCTCGGGGTCGGCCACTATTACTTTACAAAAATGTGTGTAAGTTTGACATGATTAATACAGGCATTGATGTTGCATCTTGGGAGGAATTCACCACTGATCGCATTGAATGGAAAGAAAAGAACAGGAATGGAATTAAAAACAAAGGAGAAAATGATTGCAGATAGGTCACACACTGAGCATGTGAGACATAAGATAGTGCGTGATGGTGGAAATGAACATATGTTCATACGCATCCACTGTGGTCGAACATTTACCGCGCCAATTGGTCTGATCAGTCACATTCACTACCTTCACATTCAGCGGGGGCTGAGTGGTCTCGAGGTATGGTCAGTTATCAGTTATCAGTTATCAGTTGGGGTATCTTCATTGCACTCCGGACATGTCCATAGGTGCTCAGATCTTCCCCTTGCACCCTTCCGGGGAC
>JACEFZ010019435.1:0-17411 GCA_014155875.1 Cepaea nemoralis
TGGGAGGTTCTGCGTTTATTGGGGCATCAGGTCGGTGGTCCCAGTTCTTTGTTTCTGGGGTGCCTCCTTTGGACACCTTGTGTTGGGGTTTTTCGTGTCAAAAAAAGGTTTTTTTAAACCCCGGATTTATGGTGGTGCGAATTCCCAGAGACGGGGTCCATTGCCCTTGATTTTCCCCAACCCCAAAACTGTCCATAAGACATGAAAGGCCAAAAAATTTGGGGTTCGGAGAAAAACCCTGGCATTAAAAACCCCCGGGAAAAAAAGATGTTGTTCTCTGGTGTTTCACTGACTTCTTTGCAAAGGGTCGCCCTAAAACTTGTCTTTAGATTTTTTGATGCTGCAGTAGTTTTGGGGCGAAAAACGCTTATAATACAAAAATTTGGGCCTCGTCTTTTTTGGGAGTTGGGGGGCTTAGTATTTTTTAAAGTCCCATCACTTGGCGAAATGAGGGAAATTAAGCGGGCTTTTTTTGATAGCGAAGAAAACTCCATGCCCCGGGCTCCTCCGAAAGGGCTTGCCATGCCAGTAAAAAGGGGAAAGCCCCTTTCCCCTTAAAATTTTTTTTTGTTTCCAGTTTCGGGGAGTCTGGTCTCTTGCAGGGCACAAATGCCCTTATCCCCCAGTCTTAGTAGTTCGTTTTTTACATTTGCATTTTTCCGGGCATCCACAATTAAATTTAGTTTCTTCTGAGAGGCCAGGGGTCAGGGTTCTTACGTTCCTTTGTTCCCAAAGTTTAGGGCCGGTTTGGTTTTTTTTTCTTTCTTGTTGCTAGGTGTATAGATTGCGGTCCATGTGTCAGGATTTTCCCCTAAGCTCCACACACCCTCAGAAGCAGATGAACCGTGGCGAGACAACACCTTATCGACTGGGGGCTGTCCAGCTTAGGCGGGCGCTAGCTGCCTAGTGAGATACGATGATCTCTCCCACCGTCGGAAGTAGCCCCTGGCGCCTTGCTTTACGCCAATCGAGCATTAAGACTTATAACCGGTAAATGCTGCTTCCCGTGTTGTGTCACCGCTTTACACGGTGCTGAAGTGACCTCTTCAGTGCACAAGCCTGGGCAATGGAAATCGGAGAACCAGCTGTTGCCCAGTAGCAGGTTCCCCCTCTCCAAGTCGCCCGATGTTGACCAGGGAAAGGCAGTAGCCAATGCAACTTGGCATCGGTGCCGTCGCAGGAGTTGCCAGAACTATGTTGTTTACAACATGGAAACTGCCTTAGGGACTCCATCTCCGGATTTGTCCTCAGGGTTTACTCGCGAAGCCTTTCCCATATGGGTATACCCGCAAGGCAGCGGTGGTTTGAGATTTAGAGTTCCTTCTCTTAGAAGAGATACCAACCAAGGCTGGCGAGCCTCCTCTGCCCGGGAATCAATAAGGAGGGAAGTCTACCATTCTTCCTTCCTGACAGTGATCATACTGATCGGATGACCCCTAGCCATTGTCTCTACTGAGAGATCCACTGCCCACCGTCACCGACTTGAAACCATAACCGACAACTATCTGTCAGCTGCTCCCAAGTCCAATCCACCACCTGCTCACATGGCTTCACGTTACCCTGTTGGAGGGGGGGGGGGGCTAAACGGTTACTCCACCTTGCCCAAGGGTGTCACGTAGGCTAGCGGAGGGAAGGAGGCACCTTACTTCTCCTTTGATAGGGTGTACCCCTACCCCGTTACCCTGAGTATATATATATGTGGCCCGCCAACAGCTTTACATTTGTCAATGCGGCCCTCCGCACGAAAAGTTTGCCCACGCCTGCTCTAAGCAAACGTAATTGCACCAGAATTTAGCAGAGAGAAAGAGAGAGAGAGAGAGAGAGAGAGAGAGAGAGAGAGAGAGAGAGAGAGAGAGAGAGAGAGAGAGAGAGAGAATGGGGGGGGGGAAGAACTATCTATATATATATATATATAAAACACAATGTATGTATTTCCGTCCGTCCTTTATGCGTTCGCGAACGGTCCATCCGATTGAGATGAAATTTTCTACACGTTTTCCTTTCATTCCTGTCCAACTTACTGTCATAGTTTTTTAGTTTTTTTTTCCGGCTACTTACTTACTAAAATTTAATATTTTATTTTTCATTATATATTTCTATATAGCAAGGAGACTTAACTCTAGAAAAGTTGTTTCAAGGGGCATAACTTTTAATAACATTTCTATATACTTTATAGTCATATTGTTGCATAGCTTTCACAGATTTATAAACTCTTTGTCTATAGTTATTTTCAGGCATATGAGTTATAATAAATAATGATATAATCTTTAAGGCATTTTCAAAGTTTCCATAAAATAATGCATAATGCATAACATTGTAACTCATCTTTTTATGCTTAAAGAAGTTATCTACAGTCATGTAGGTGATTAGAAACAGTTTTCATTAAAAATAATGGATGGTGTGTGGAAGGACATTCTTTTAAGTTACTGTGTGAATTTAATGAGACGCTCCCCGCCAGGAGCTGGGCGAAGCCACGCCGGGTCAGATAGATAGACAGACAGACAGACAGATAGTCGGGAACGGGAGCTTATATGACTACGTATATGAATTAAATGAGATGCTCCCCACCAGGGACTGGGTGAAGCCGGGCCGGGTCAGATAGATAGACAGAGAGACAGACAGATAGTCGGGAACGGGAGCTTATATGACTACTTATATGAATTAAATGAGATGTTCCCCACCAGGGACTGGGTGAAGCCGGGCCGGCTAAGACTGACAGACAGACAGACAGATAGTCAGGAACGGGAGCTTATATGACTACGTATATGAATTAAATGAGATGCTCCCCACCAGGGACTGGGTGAAGCCGGGCCGGGTCAGACAGACAGACAGGCAGGCAGACAGACAGACAGACATATAGTCGGGAACGGGAGCTTATATGACTACGTATATGAATTAAATGAGATGCTCCCCACCAGGGACTGGGTGAAGCCGGGCCGGGTCAGACAGACAGACAGATAGTCGGGAACGGGAGCTTATATGACTACTTATATGAATTAAATGAGATGCTCCCCACCAGGGACTGGGTGAAGCCGGGGCGGGTCAGCCAGACAGACAGACAAACAAGCAGACAGACAGACAGACTGATAGATAGATAGATCCTCTCCAGGGTCTGGGCGAAGCCGGGCCGGGTCAGCTAGTTTGTAATATTTGTCAACATAAGCCCCATAAGCTTGCACGGCTTTTCGCCAGTGCGAAAATAAGTGCACGCAGGCCTTGATTGTGCCAGACCAGGTTTTGTCCTACTCACTTCGCCTGTTAATCGTCATCTCTCTCATTCCTATCACCTAGGCCATAGTCACCAGTCAAACCACTCACCTTCTCGTTGCTACTTTTTCGTTGAAATCTCCTAGGATGACAGTCATTTCAAAATTTTTACTCTGGTCGTCGGCCGTGTCTAATTCGTTATATCATTCAAGAAGCCCTGGGCATGAAAACGTCAGGCGAAGAAATTCATTGGCATTGAGAATATTTCGCATTTACTGAACCCTTGCCTTCTGCAAATCAACATTGTTCTTCTCCTATTTATATATCCATTGTAATTAATACCCCTATATTTTGTTTTCTCTCCACCAGAATGGTTTATGCTGTATTCCTCGGAAGTTATACTGCCCTCTGGTCTCACATGTACCTAATATGTTAATATTCGGACTTCTAATTTCTTTCTTAATGTTATCAAAGTTTGGGATGGGCGTTATTAATTTTCTTTCTTTCTTTTTGTTATAATCGTTTATTATGTACAAAAGCATTTACAAAAAGCTAATGGTCGACGTTTGGTGCAGGAGAGCCTGGCATATGATACCACAACATCTAGCTTAAGTATGGAGGTAGAGGCGGTCAGTGCAGCTTTCCGCTGGATGGAGAATACGATACACACGCACACATCGTGATTGTAACTGACTCAAAAAGCCTGCTGAGGAAGGTGAGGACAGGCAAGCTTCGGGTAGAGTGGCTTGCTTCGCTTCGGAGGTCACGGGTGGCAAGCATCGCCTGGATCTTTTCTGCTTGCCGGTGTGCTGGGGAATGAACAGGCGGGCAGATAGGCTGGCTCGGCAAAACTTGGTGGAATACTGATGCATGACATGGCAGACGTGGTTGCGGCCTTGTGGGAGCACGTGTACACCTCGGAGGAGGAAATGGATCACCATGGTCTGGCAAGAATGAGACAGCGGGGAGTGACGGGGGGATCTGGCTCGACGCTCAGAGGAAAGGCGAGACGGACATATAATCAGATTGCTACTGGTACTATTGGTGTTGGAACTCTTCGATGGCTGCTGATGACGGGGACAGAGCGCTTATGGGAATGGCCCGAATGCTATGATGTCAGTTTCTAAATCAATCAATAAATCAATCAATCAATCAATCAATCAATGTACAAAAGCAGTGTCTTTTTTACATTTGCGAATACACCATATACATTCATACACATGTGATAACATTATATTCTTGGCATGGTGTAACTACCTACATAATACCTGTTAATGATGATGGTTGAGTAATCGTTTACTCCCAAGCACACCAAAACATATATAGAAACTCTTTCACACTCCAGGTATACCCATTCACACTTAGTTTCTTGTAAAGAAATTCAAAAATATTTATGAATCACTATTGTTTCCAAAAATGATACTCTTGTATGTATGTACGCAATTTCTCCACATTAAACCGCACAGCAAACATCCCATTTTACCAAGCAAAACGTGAAAGCTGTGAAAATGCTGTCAGCTTGAGAGAGTGAGAAAGAGAGAGAGAGAGAGAGAGAGAGAGAGAGAGAGAGAGAGAGAGAGAGAGAGAGAGAGAGAGAGAGAGAGAGAGAGAGAGAGAGAGCTGGGCTGGGGCTAGAGGTCAACAAAGGTTGACAAAGAAAACTGACCTACACGGTACAGGCGCCCTTTATTCTGTCCGGACTGTGAAAATTAGTCACCACCGCCATGACAAAGCAGGAAAACGTGCTATCTATCTATCTATCTATCTATCTATCTATCTATCTATCTATCTATCTATCTATCTATCTATCTATCTATCTATCTATCTATCTATCTATCTATCTATCTATCTACCTACCTACCTACCTACCTACCTACCTACCTACCTACCTACCTACCTATCTATCTATCTATCTATCTATCTATCTATCTATCTGTCTGTCTGTCTGTCTGTCTGTCTGTCTGTCTGTCTGTCTGTCTGTCTGTCTGTCTGTCTGTCTCTGTCTGTCTGTCTGTCTGTCTGTCTGTATGTCTGTCTGTCTGTCTGTCTGTCTGTCTGATCTATATGATTTCTTTGGGATTGCAATAAAGACAGAGTTACATAATTCAGAAGGTATATCTCCAGCATCATATAATGTGTTCAGCAGTCTGGTGACTTGCTCTAGTCCAAAGTCTTCTAAAGCTTTAATCATTTCCGTTGTGATGTTATCTGTACCGGGGCCTTGCCAGCTTTCATATGCTTAATAACATTTCGAACCTCCATCATTAAAATTGGCGGTCCTTCATGATTAAATCTAATATCATACTGTTCCTCTCTGTTATCATTATAAAGGTGTTTCACATAATCTGTCCATACATGTAGAATCTGATATTTTTCTATTATGGTTTTGCCATCTTTAGATTTTAGACAGCCTGTTGATGTACTTGTTCTTTTATTAGTAAGTTCCTGAATTCTTTTGTGCACTAATTTGGTATTTTGACTGTTGTGTTGTTTTTCAATTTCTAAGCACTTTTCCTCAAGCCATGCTTCTTTTTCCTCCTTACATAATATTCTGACTTGTCTGTGAATTTCTTCATATTTGGCAGGATTATTTTTTGTTGAGCCTTCTTGTTTCCATTAAGTGTAAAATGTCTTCAGTCATCCATTTCTTATGACCCACCTTGTTTAATTTTGGAATAATTGTTTCTGCAGCCAAACTGATTGAATTCTTTAACATTTCCCATTGATCATTCACAACATGGAATAATATCTCTAGATCAGACAATATATCAAATCTGTTCTGTACTTCTATGTTGAATTTGTTTTGTATTTCCTTGTCATATATATATATATATATATATATATATATATATATATATATATATATATATATATATATATATATATATATATATATATATATATATATATATATGTTGTCCATTTTATTTTATTTATACACTTATACATTATAATTGACAATATGGACACACACTTTTACTAATTTGTTAACGTGATTTTACAGCTTGTTATTATAACAAATATTCTTTATTATTTATCAATGGCTTTAATTTAGACTCAAACTGACTACATTGTCACTATAATTGTTGATTTCTAATGAGATGTATGTAACTGCTTGCACTTTTTGACAATATTTTTGAAATCTGGGGCAAGTTTACTTGGTGAAATTCGCATGACAGCATGCAAGTTGCAGTCCGACAATAAAGACCCATTCTTAGATTTGTTGATCTTCAAGCAAGAGAATGCTTGTTCGCAAATGTATGTTGATTCAAATAATGATATAAGGTTAGATGCAAAGTTTTTAAAGTTGGGAAATGATTTTTGTGATAAAGATCCAGAGAAATCCAGCAAACCAACTGACTTGAAATTTTCTTTCAGGTCATGATATGCTTGTAAGTTAATCAGCTCCAACTGATGTCCTCTGTGGCTGTGTCAGCTTTTGCACTAAAAGGGGAACTGAGAATATTGAACTGTGGCTCTAAGTTCTTGAAATATTGGAATCTACATCCAAATTCTTCAATCAATGCATCTAATTGGGCTTTGTACTTTTCAGTCATTTCACCAGAAATGGTTTCTTGTTTCAGCAAAGGGAAGTGACAAAATCTTTTTTCACTTGCTTGTCTGGAGAACAATGAGAGCTTTGCCTGAAATGATTTTACATGCACATACAATTCATCTGCAAACACACCATTGCCCTGAAGTTTGACATTCAGTTCATTTAACTTTTCCATAATTTCAATGGCAAACATAAAGTCTAACTTCCACTCTTTACTGACAATGTTAGCATTAAAGTCACATTCAATGCCCTTCATCTCTAGGAACATCATTATTTCTTCTCTGGGATCCCACACTCGCCTCAACACGTTGCCGAGACTCAGCCATCGAACACTGGTGTGGTATAGGACATCGGAATGTTCAGTTTTCAAATCGTCAAGTAATGCCTTGAACTGTCTGTGATTAAGTCTTCTTGATTTGATGAGGTTGATGACACTGACAACTGGGTCAATAACATGCTTGATATTCAAAACAGTTTTACACAAACTTTCTTGATGAATCACACAGTGAAGTGGTAATAATGTGTGGTCTGGATGTTCTGCTTTAATATTATCACTTATTAACATTACCAAACCTAAATTTTTTTCCAGTCAAAGCACGGGCTCAGTCAGTTGTAACACTTGCCATCTTGTTCCAAATCAACCCAGTTCTTTCAATACAGTTAGTAACAGCATTAAATATATTATAGCCTGTGGTTGCGTCTTTGAGTGACTCAACACTCAGTAACTCTTCAGTGAGTTTGAAATACGTGTTTATTCCACCAATAAATATCAATAATTGGGCAGTATCATGTACATCGGTACTCTTATCTAATGCAAGAGAGTACCACAAAAATTGTTTACTTGCATCTTGAAATTTATGCATCAAATTGTTACTTATCTTGTCAACACACCTGACCACAGTTCTCCGTGATAAAGTAATGTTGTCAAATCTTTTTTTTTTTTTTTTTTTTTTTGGTTTGTTTTGTTCTGGACACATGTTTGCTGCATCCAGCAAACACTCCTTGATGAACTCGCCATCAGGAAATGGCTTGTTCTACTTTACGATTCTGTGTGACAGCACACGACTAGCTTCAATTGCTGCATCTTCATTTGAAGACTGTTTAGTGGAAACAGTTTGCTGTTTCTTCAAATTTTTCAATAATTCCAGGCATTTCCTTTCCCTCCCTTCGGTTGTTAAATTGTATCCGAAATCGGAAATCTAAATCGAACTTCCTAGTTCATCATAAACAGCAAATATATGATGAGGTTGAATGCGTAAAAATACAAACAACTAACTTTAACATTCCATGACTACTACAAGCTTTTGTCCTCTGTGGTGTTTATTTCTTTTTATACTTCCCACATGAGAACACTAGCGTCTTTATTATTGGTGACTGCAGGTTATTCTAGCTTGTATCTTCATTCGTACCATACTGGGCTATGTAGTTAAAAACACAATGGATGCATCCGTGTTTATAGGAAGTGAGTGGTGTTTTCCTTATTTTGATTTGCTGTGATATATTTATGTTCTTGTGCGATTACAAGATCCCGAAGTCAACAGTAAAATTATCTGGAAACTTCTTGAATTGTTCCTTGTGACCGTGTAGTCTGGATTAGTCTTTATATTTGAAATGGTACAGCCACAGAACCGCCGTGAACAATCTTTTATTCTCAAACAATTCTCTTACATATTCTGTTACAATTATGTTACATATTCTGTTAAATTCTATTATGTATTCTGTTACAGCCGGTCTCTGTGGCTAAGGGCTTGCGAACGCGGTTTGTGAGCCCGTATACCCGGGTTCGAAACACAGCGGTGCTGTTTTTTTCGAAAAAGGTATAGGGGCCGGTCATTCAAAAAGCAATGGCAAACTACTGAACGTAACACTTGCCTAGTACATCAACACCAGCTGAAAATGCTGGTATTGACTGCAACGTCCCGTAAGGGATACGCAAAAAAAAATAAATTCTGTTACAATTTCTCTTACATATTCTGAGGGGAACAGAACAAGAGGAAGACAGAAAACTGAATATCTGGATGGCTTGGCCACGTGACATGGTCGAGACAAGAACGTAGAGCAGATCCACAACTCTGGTGATCGTGTGAGATGGCGAAAAATGTCCGCCTACGCTTATTGGCATGACACATGATGATGATTCTGTCCATCATTTTGAAATACCATTCTCATCTAATATAATCTTTCCTTCCTTGTTTCTGATACGCCTTCCTTAGTAGGTGTTTCTTGACTTGTGGGTAATCTTATTTTTCACAAAGCGTGTCTTGTATGACGATTGCAGTCTATTCTGGGTCATGTTTTGTAAAGCTTCATGTATTTTCCTTGCATTATGATTCCTATTCATATGTTCAAAGTCTCTGCATCTGCGTGCACTACACGGTTGTTTTGGCGGTTTGTACATAATTCATGTTTCTTTATGTAATGATTCTTAAAGTAAAGGAACTTTCTCCACGCCTTTAGACATACTGGATATATAATGAGCACTACATGATTTATAGAAAAATCGACACTCGGTGAGTGACGCGGTAAACATCACGCGGACCATTTTCGTGTGAAATGCTTTTAAATCTACCCGAGGTTGTGGAGCGTGAACTGCATGTTTAGAGCAATGGCGACTGGCTATGTCCCAGAATTGACCAGTTTATGTGCCTTATGCAGAAATGTGTGACTACTGGTCTTCTGGTGACTGCCGCTTCCTTTGACAATGAACTGTGTTTTCGTGGAGGACTGTTGTTTTGGCATTCTGGAGACGGCATTATGTACAGCGAAATATACTTTTACATCTGTCCGAGGTGTTGTGGCGAGAACTGCATGCTCGAATGGAGAGATGGAAAATGGAAAAATGGCGTAGCTGGCTAAAAAAACATTTAGAAAAGTGACTGCATTCTGGCGACGGCATTATGTACAGTAAATTTTTTTTTTTTTAAACATCTGTTCGAGGTTGTTTTGTTACGTGAACTGCATTTCGGAGAAAAATGGCGTGGATGGCTAGAAAACATCTAGAAACGGAACAACATCTAGAAATATCGGGACTTTGTAGGCGAACATCTGGTTGGGAAAGTGACTGCCGGTTCCATCAAGGATGAACTGTATATTTCGTAGATGACTTTTGTGTTGGCATTCTGGCGACGGCATTATGTACAGTGAACTGTTTTTACATATGTCCGAAGCTGTTTTGTTGCGCAAACTACATTTCGGAGAAAAAATGGCGTGGCTGGCTATAAAACATCTAGAAACGGAACAACAACATCTAGAAACATCGAGACTTTGTAGGTGAACATCTGATTGGGAAAGTGACAACCACTTCCACCAAGGATCAACTGTATGTTTCGTAGAGGACTTTTGTGGTGACATTCTTGCGGCGGCATTATGTACAGTGTGCCTAAGCGGGCTGTTGTTTGTCGAGACTCCTGTCTTTTCAACTTTTCACATGGGGCAGTGGGGAACATTTTATGTGATTTTCACTGGCACAGGAACAGAGCATAATAGGAACGACCCGTTGCTGTGATGTTGGTGCCGCGACTAACTAATTAAGTAACATGGCATTACCAGCTAGCTCAGTGTTGATGCCATTGGCTCTATCGTGGCGAGCAAGCAACACAATCATTTAGACCTTGCTTCTGAAGTCCACAAACGTGAGTGCAAGGCTTGAGTGATGAATGTCTATCATACTGGTAGGAATTTGCTGTGGTTCTTTTTTCAGTTTCGAAGCATTCAAGTGTGTGGTCCTCGACAGTCTTCATCACAGTGGAGACCGTGATCCTCGGGGAAATGAGGGAAACCATCTCATCTTATGATATTTATAGTCTGGTAAGACATTTAAATGCCTTGTCTTCCTACCTTTAGTTGGTTGAGAATGAAAAGTTTCAAGTGTGGCGTAGAATGCCATTCAATCAATTGATACATGGATCAATGTGTATGTATGTGACAATGTGTTAGGCATCTGTTAGATGTGGCAGCCGCAGTAATGGAGTGGCAAGCAAATGTGGCTCCCAGTGCGGTGGCCGTGTGTTGGAATCCTTCTAGAAGTGGGGGATGTAAACAAAATTGTCCTGGGCTTCTAGGCTGATCCCGGTCTAAAATGGGTACCAGAAAATGATATGGGAAGTAAAGGCGGCCGGGTTGGCATTGACCACATCACCCATTGAGTGGCGATTGGTCTGTACAAATATGGCGCCGGCATAATATACCCAATTTGCCTCAATAGGGTCATTTAGTTTTCAACATCTGCTAGATCAGTGGTTCTCAACCGGTGGGGAATTCCCCCCTAGGGGGGAATTTTAGAGTTTCCAAGGGGGGAATTAAGATTATTTCAAGATCGCATTAAAACAAGAACCAGTTACTTGATATTGTTTTTCCCTCTACATTTTACGGCTCTGTACTTGCGCCCTAATGAAATTCGTTTTATAACGTAAGTAGGCCTGCAAATCACGTTTTATGTAAATGTCTAGACTTGTTATAGTATATGTTATTAAATTTAGCTTCACCCGGGAAGGTTAACCCGGTCAACAAATGCCTGCAGAAGTCGGATGTGTCGGCCTAACGGCGCAAGAACGCAGCTCTGCTATAAACAGGCACAGCGCAATCACGTCCGAAAAAAAACTCCGGATGAACGCAGAAGAAGAAAATTTAGCTTCCATTTTTATGTATACTGTGTACGGGTGGGAGGATTTATAGGGAGAAAATTCGAAAAGGGGGGAGGGGGGGGGGGATGACGCTCTGAACATACGGTAAAGGGGGGCATGGGCCAAAAAAGATGATGTTTTACATGGCTGATCCTTCTGTCTCGCGTTCTGAAAGTAGAGCATTCGTGCCCTAGTCAGATCACTACAGTGCATTCCTCCTCCCCCGGAGACTCCTGGGGAGGGGGATGTCATCGCTGGAGCTATGGAGTTGGTGCGGTGTGCGGCGCTCACGATGACTATTCTGTTGGTGCAGTGTGAATGCTCCCAGTGGCTATGGAGTGGGTGCTGTGTGTGATATTCCCAGTGGTTATGGAGTGGGTGCTGTGTGTGATACTCCCAGTGGCTATGGAGTGGGTGCTGTGTGTGATACTCCCAGTGGCTATGGAGTGGGTGCTGTGTGTGATACTCCCAGTGGCTATGGAGTGGGTGCTGTGTGTGATGATACTCCCAGTGGCTATGGAGTGGGTGCTATGTGTAATGCTCCCAGTGGTTATGGAGTGGGTGCTGTGTGTGATGCTCCCAGTGGCTATGGAGTGGGGGGAAGTGTGTGATACTCCCAGTGGCTATGGAGTGGGTGCTGTGTGTGATACTCCCAGTGGCTATGGAGTGGGTGCTGTGTGTGATACTCCCAGTGGCTATGGAGTGAGTGCTGTGTGTGATGCTCCCAGTGGCTATGGAGTGGGTGCTGTGTGTGATACTCCCAGTGGCTATGGAGTGGGTGCTGTGTGTGATACTCCCAGTGGCTATGGAGTGGGTGCTGTGTGTGATGACTCCCAGTGGCTATGGAGTGAGTGCTGTGTGTGATGCTCCCAGTGGCTATAGAGTGGGTGCTGTGTGTGATACTCCCAGTGGCTATGGAGTGGGTGCTGTGTGTGATGCTCCCAGTGGCTATGGAGTGGGTGCTGTGTGTGATACTCCCAGTGGCTATGGAGTGGGTGCTATGTGTAATGCTCCCAGTGGTTATGGAGTGGGTGCTGTGTGTGATGCTCCCAGTGGCTATGGAGTGGGGGAAGTGTGTGATACTCCTAGTGGCTATGGAGTGGGTGATGTGTGTGATACTCCCAGTAGCTATGGAGTGAGTGCTGTGTGTGATGCTCCCAGTGGCTATAGAGTGGGTGCTGTGTGCAATGCTCCCAGTGGCTATGGAGTGGGTGTGTAACAGAGCACCATCTCTGTAACTAGCTTAGGAGAGAATGATGTGCAAAGACTAGGCACGTTTGAGCATCCTATAAGAACGTAACTAAGGACGCTCAAGCCGTGACGTTGGAGGTAGAGAGGTGAGTTACTAGCCGAACCTGGTATTGACAACATCTTTTGTATATTGCTTTATCAATTTATGATCTCTTCAGTCAAATAAACCCTATAGAAATTACAACCAGGACTTCATGTGTATCTGCCATATAATTGTCGCTGTACTGTTACAGTACTGATTTGCTGCCGTTATCCCAGGATTCGGACTTAGATTGTTGCGGACAAAACGTGAAGGAAATTGAAGCATACGGCACAGCGGAGAACTTCTAATAAACACGCTTTCAAAATGCTTGTGGTTGCGACAACAAAGAGCCACAACAGCTGTTACATCAGATGACTAATTCGCCGCTGTTATACGAACTTCTCAGATTCTGTTGGATGAATCACCGCTATACGACCTTCCCAGGTTTTGTTGAATGAATCGCCGTTTTTATGGCAGTTTTTCTTAATAGCACCATAAAAGTAAGACTTGCAATCACCAAAAGTGCGCCCAGAGGTGGATGGTTGTGAGTTTGTTTGTGATTTTTTCCCTGTTCGACTGACCCAGGAAGCTGATTGAGGTCATTGTGCCGTTGGATTAACCTTGGCTGCTTGAAGTGAGGTCACTTACTGGAGCTGTCGTTGTTAACTACAAGAAGTTTGTGGTCAAGATTCCGACACGCTGATGTAAAACATGAGTCAATGCATGCCAAGCTCATTTGCTGAGAGACCATGAAGATCGTCATTTTATCGCTTTGAAAGTTGAGTCAGCCGATACCAACCTGACTTTAGCCAAACCAAACTCAGGCTTATGAAGTTCATTATGGATTGCGATTTACTTGCTTTGGTCTTTTTGGGCGCGGGTGGGCATAATGGGTTGCCGTCCTGCTGAAGAAGAGAACCTATTGTAATCGCTTCATTTCTCAGCTTGAGGCGTTTCAAATCCAGACGTGCCCTTTTTCGGGTGAAGTCCAGACGTGCCCTTTTTCGGGTGAAAAGAAGCCACAATTCTGATGTGCCCGCCAATGGGTGAAATGAAGAGTCCAGAAGTTTCCTTTCTCTAGTATAGAATCGAGGAACACGACATACTCGGTTTTGTTTTCTGTGAAGCCTACAATTGTCAAGCATAGTCCTCTGTCGGCATATTTGGACTTACTTTCCTTTTGGACCCGTGGAAGGTATATTTCATCTAAAGACGGTATTTAGGATAATTAAAATTTAACTAATATAACATAACATTGTGTGTTAGGTAAAATTAATTAATTAATTTGAACACTTGATCTTTATAGGACGAAAAACAGTTGCTTACGTCTCTTGTTTAATTTAAATACGCCTATAGTGGTATACTTATTGATAACTATTAATTAAATTATAATTATGAATTTGTTTATATAAATTGTATAGCAAAATTATTTCAGCAGAGCTCAAGACGAGGTTTTGTTACAGGTACCAAGAAATATATAGAAGAAGAAGTAGGTATATTGTTTTGGCTTGAGATAAATTACAGAGAAATAAGTATGAACTACCTACCTACAGAATTAAAACGTGTCAGTGCATGGTTGGGAGAGTTAAAAGTGGCAGTTAGTGAAGTAGGAGAATTTTGTGGAAACGTTACTGGGAAGAACGACTAGACAAGAGGCTTATAGATTTAAGGTAGAGTGCAATGGAATATAAAGAATAATAGGAGACAGACAGTATCTAATGAAAACAGAAGACAACATAACGTGGTATATAGGGACAGTTATGTTGAACCAAATAGGACTAAGTCCAGAAGCAGTTATAATAGACGAAGATACAGAGATAGGCCTGAGAGAGACCTTTCCAGTAAACAATGGAGTTGGCCTTCTTATAGTGTGACTGCTAGAAAAAGACGGGACGATTGGTTTGAGCAAAGACGGAGACAATATTTGAAGTCAGGGTAGAAGGACAGAGTAGAACATATAAAAAGAAATTCAACTACTCCTAAGGTATTTGCGAATGTGACTGTTAGACAGGAAACGAAGACGACGGTATTAGTAAAGAAAATAGACCAACAGACACAGACACAAGTTGATACAATAGAAAAGAAAACCCAGATACAACCAGCCAACAAGATAACAAAAGCAAGTCAAACTGAGTTAGTGGAAATTATAAAAACTCCTCATGAAAAAGGAGACACAATAGAAATAAAGGAAGATAGACAGACGAAAACCAAGGACGTCAAAAGACAGGTGAGGAAAATTATTAGGGAAAGGAATACAAATAGTCTGATAGTTAATAGAGGTACGACGACTGGTATGTCAACTTCCTCAGGTAAAGACAGAGAATTTAACCCTGACCGAAGTAAAAGAGGTACTAGTTCAGGTTATAGAGAGGATGTTTCTGCCTCTACCGCATATTATTGTAAACACCGGACTGGTGGGACAACTATAGATACTGATGATTCAGGGGACGAGTTGAGTAAATATAAATCATATAGAACAAGGACAGATACGGCAATCGAACAACAATTTAAGAAGAAGAAACGAAAAAAGGGTGTCAGGAATTTCTATTAATCCGACGTATACGGAAAGAAGATGAAGAGAGGGGAGTTTAGAGAATATATGCTTTCTAGACCTGATTTATTTACGCTTACAGATATTCGAAGAAGAAGAATTAGGAAATCGGATCTCTAGAGGACTATACTGATAAGTGACGTGACGAAATACGTTGAGAGAATCTGACTCGTTAATAGTGTGGGATGAAGTGATGAGCTTGTGCAGAAGTGAGTAGTAGTTGACTGTCGGAGTGGTTTGGTGTGGAGAATTAAGTAGGACGGAGAGTAGTGGGATTATGATGATTGAGAATGATGTAAGAAAGCAGTCGAATTGTGAAAGTCCTGTTGAGTATTGAAGTAATTCGTCTGGTTATGCGTTGTTCTTGCATGTGTAAAAGTGTAGACAAACATGTGTGCGTCGTGCTGAAGAAGGAAGCTTTGATAAGTCTTTTGGGGTGGAGCATGGATAGAACGATGTCAGGTGATTAGTAGTAGTAGCGCATGCATGTACATGGCGTTTGGTATATCTTGTGTCACTGTGTGTGGAAGTGATCGACACGCTTAGGCTGCGGTGAGTAATTGCTAGAATGTTAAATTGGTGTCTAATTTCTTTTTTTTTGTAGAAGTAATAGTATAGGCACGTCATGTTGTTGTGATTACGAAAATAATGGTGAGATGAGAACGAGGTTGTTTTGTACACAATGGTCAATTGCATATGAGAAGTATTAAAATACGAGCGCCGTGCGAATATGCGAAGAGTGGCTGATGGGTGACGCTGATAAAACATACCGGTGATTTCGTAGAGAATTGAGTAAGTGAGTATGCGGAAGTTGGGGGGTAGAGAGAAGATGATTAGAAATTTGTGATGTCTTTTGTTTAGAATGTGAGGTGTTGGACAGAATTAATGAAAATTCTATGACGGTGTGACAGAAAGAGAGTTAACATTTTGAATGACGTTTCATAATAAACAGATTTAGTATTGTTTGGCAGAGACATGTCGAAGCAAGATGCCTGATACTGAGAAATGAGAGAGATGGTTTTGCCCAGTCGGAGTGAGGTTTGTCGTTAGTCATGTGCGGGTGTTGCTTACTGTTTCTGAAAGAGTCGCGATAAATAGGAGTAACCTGGAGTAGTACTGAAAGACGAGTGATGTAAGCAAGAGAAGGAGAGAATGTGATTAGCTATACTATAGAGCACTATAGAATGTGTTCCGATAAATGTGACTGGTTTGACTATCATCACGGTGTGAGAACGAAGTTAAGAGAAAGTTGAGAATAGCTTTAGAGTTGTTGTGGTGAGGATCGTTGGAAGGACTGAATGCAGGAGAATGAAATGTTAGTTGCTCCGGGTCGTGTAAGACGATAGACTTAAAAGTAGAATTAGTTATTGACAAATCTAGTAGCTAGATGTGTTGGTGAAGTCTATAGTAAATAGACATTCGTTGGTGGTTGTAGCAATTGTGGAGACACCGTGGTAAACGGGATGAATGTTGGTACAATCAAATTCAAGGGAAACAACTAGATTAGGAAATGGCTGTGCTTGAGTTGCAGTTTCCCTTACTAAGTAGATGAATTTGTGGTGTGCTGAAATGCCACGCTACTTGGCAAAATAGAGCAATTTTTTGCTGTAGTTTACAGTAATTGTTTTGGTTAGTATGTCCAGTGCAGTAATGTCGCAGTGGGATATGTTTCGTGAAAGATGGAATGTTGGGAAGTGGAAATAATCAATGCTTGACTTCAGAAAAAGTACGGTCATTTGTGATTAATGACTTTTGGTTGAGGGGAACAAATATTGTTATGCTGTTATGATGAGAATCTATATAGTCTGTAGGTAACATATATATATATATCTATATATATATATATATATATATAATATATATATATACATATATATATCTATATATATATATCTATATATATATATATGTCAGAGTCCAACAGGGGAAAGCGATGCAGGGACATCGTTACGACCGCCAGGCGACTTAGCTCCAGTAAGGGAGGCAACAACTTCGTTGCGCGCGGCAGGCGAATAGGAGTTACCGGCCTGCGAGACCCGCTGGCTGACAGCGGTCAGGCCGCCAACGCAAGACGCACGCCTACGTGACGCCCCGTCAGGCAGGAGGCAAGTTGCGAACCAGGTTGACAGCTCTGGGCCGGTAAACAGGGAGGAAAACGTTTTTTTTGGGGGTTGGGGGGGGGAAGGAAAGGGGTTGTAATTT
>JACEFZ010019436.1:0-2500 GCA_014155875.1 Cepaea nemoralis
GGGCCGGGAGCAAACAAAATATGATATGTGTCGTTTAGTTCGAGTGCTGCAAAAAACACAGTCTCTATTGACACCGACAATTCTATTAAATGCTTGGCTCATGTAAATCTTTCGGCATAATTTCCTGCAACAGACTGAAATTCTTCGGCAGGCAGAGTGTCAAACTTTCAGGATTACTCTGAGCTACTTCGCGATGAGCACTTTCCTTTACTTGAAATCCTTCTATGACAATTTTTATCCTCCTTTCTCTGTTTGCCATATGGAATGTAGGATGTGAGCATTGATCTGTGCAATTTCAAAGATCTAGTAGTAGATCTTCTTCCACCACTTAATGGTTTTCCTATCATGGATATTATATCCAACCATTTGGTCCATTCTGTCGCAGCCATTCATCGCCGTGTTATTTTCATGGAGACCATCTTCGGCTTGCTTTGCGATTTTCGCAATCCGCTCTCAACAGTTCTAACTACAGACTTGGTAGAGACAACAATGCATGGTTTTTTTTTAGCTTTATTTAGCCCTTCCACCAAATAATCATTTCATCAATGGACACATTTTCAAAAGTGTGAAATGCTTCCTGGATATTTATTCTTCAGAATCATGTAAACAAGAGGATCAATTTTTATTTTTTATTTTTGGCCTCAGGTTCACATACGTGAAATATGGTGTGATAAATAAATTCTAATTGATTACTGGGAAACGTAGTGCCATACCAAGGAGTATATAAATGTGCACTTGTACACCGGTAGTCTTTGATACATGGTCTTGGATCAAGTCCCATAGCAATAATGACAGACGTAAACTTCAGCCATTCGGGCTTCGTTGTCAGACACTTAGCTGTTGACGAACATTCACTGGTTTTTCTTTATCACCACGTGCTAAAACTTTAGGCACAACTAAAACTTCTTTCTAAATATTCACTGATATCGGAATCACTATTGTTTAAAACAGTTTCGAATAATAATCTAGCTTGATCTGAAGTCATTCTACGTGGACGCATACTGGTGGGCGTTTCCATTGTGAAAAACCAAAACAAACAAATTAACACTACCTTAAAACTG
The DNA here is from genome assembly GCA_014155875.1 of Cepaea nemoralis. Taxonomy (NCBI): domain Eukaryota; kingdom Metazoa; phylum Mollusca; class Gastropoda; order Stylommatophora; family Helicidae; genus Cepaea; species Cepaea nemoralis. Next base: position 1,062 of record JACEFZ010019436.1, read on the forward strand.
AAAATTCACAAGAATCCAATTTTAGAAAACGTTTGACCTCATAAACATGGCGTAGAGATCTTTCGGCTGTACGACTTTTTAGTTTACTGTAACTTAAAATTCCGAAACGGAGGAGAAATATGTGAAATAAACCACTGATCATTTTGTGGCACGAAAAGGGCGGACTGCCATTACAGCAAATCCATTCTGTCCACAGATGGGAGCACGGTAGCGAAAGAGGTACTCTTCTTTATGGCAGTGAAACCTGGACAACTTACTCACGCCAAGAGAAACGTTTAAACAGCTTTCATATGCGGTGTCTGCGAAGAATAATTAGTATTAAGTGGCAAGACAAAATCACAAATACTGAAGTATTGGAAAGATCAGGTTGTGTGACGGTGTATTCCATGCTCAGTCTTCGTAGACTTAGATGGATAGGACACGTTAGGAGGATGGATGCTGGTAGAATACCAAAGGACATCTTTTTTGGTGAAATACAGACGGGTAGGAGATCTCAGGGTCGGCCTCTACTACGATACAAAGATGTGTGTAAGCGGGACATGATTGATACAGGCATTGATAATGCACAATGGGAGCACGTCGCTGCTGAACGTGTTGCATGGAGGGCAACTATCAGAAATGGAATAAAGACAAAGGAGAAAATGATTGCAGATAAAGCACACACAGAGCGTGAGAGACGTAAGATGGTGCAAAATGGTGGAAATGACCATGTTTTCACATGCACCTACTGTGGGCAAACATTTTCAGCAAGAATTGGCCTTACCAGCCACACTCGCCACCGCCATGGATCGTAGTTATTGCCATATGACAAATATTAAGCCTTTTTGAAGCACAATGTACCAAACTATCGTCTGTCAAGACGGAAAGGTGCCAATGCTATATATATATATATATATATATATATATATATATATATATATATATATATATATATATATATATATATATATATATATATATATATATATATATATATCTTATATATAAATTGCGATCTCCGTCTGTCTGTCTGTCTGTCTGTCTGTCTGTCTGTCTGTCTGTATGTCCGTATGTCCTTTATGCGCTCGCGAACGGCCCATCCGATTGAGATGAAATTTTCTACACGTCTTCCTTTCATTCCAGTGCAGCCCACTGTCTTATATTTTTTTAGTGCGAAATCGGCTGCTTACCCAATATTATTTCATTTTTCACTTTTCATTATAATTTAATATATCTCAGGGGACTTAACTCTGTAAAAGTTATTTCAAGGGGCATAACTTTTCTGTATAACTTATAGTCATATTGTGGCATCGTTTTCAAAGATTTATAAACTCTTTGTCCATAGTTATGTACCGGCATATGAGTTATAATAAATAATGATACAATCTGTAAGGCATTTTCAAAGTTTTCATAAAAATAATGCACAATGCATAACATTGTAACTCATCTTTTTATGCTTA
>JACEFZ010019436.1:7500-18045 GCA_014155875.1 Cepaea nemoralis
CGTAAATTTTCCAACCATGGTGTCATTATTATTCCTAATGTCATTTGGGGGCAAGAGGTTCGAATCCTACTGTGCATAAACCTGCAAAGTGTAATGTTGTCTAGTTTGTCATTTGATCCGAGCTTAGTTTCTTTTCTTTTGTGAGTGCTACACAATACATGTGAATTTAAATAACACAAAATTGTGAAAGGTTAAACTTCTCGTTGAGCACGTATTTCATTTTGTTTATATTGAAATGGGTTCACAGGTCGACCCAGCCTAAAGGGGTACTAGGAAATGTCTTGGGGCGTGACCACAACACTCACCGAGTTCCTAAAGGTCTATACAAATACAGGTCTGGCAACATATGTCCAATGCGTCTTAATGCGGGCGAAAGATCACTGTACTGCCCTAATCTTATAGCCGATTTTGTCACTGAGGTATGAAGTGTAAAGCTTGCACATATTCTGTGTTACAACATAATTGTATGGGTCGCCAGTTACATTCCTCGCTGTCTTTGATTGGCAGTTAACCTCCAAAAAACTCTGAACATTGTCAGGTATTTATCTTACAGGAGTGTGTGGCCGAGTGGTTAAAATGCCCACCTCATACATCTTTGGACATGTGGCGGATCCTCGGCAAATCCGTTGTTTGTTTTTGTTTTGTTTGTTTTTTTTGTCGTTTTTTGTTTTTGTTATTTGATTTATTATCCTAGCTCAGGCGTCGACAACTAACTGCAAGCGGGCCAATAGTGGCACATGGAAAGTTTCTCAATGGCATGCTGATTGAATTGAAATAATATATGATCGTTTTAAAAACTAAATTAAATAGAAGCATATAATTATTTTAGAGCTATTGCTGTATTTCTTCCTCTTTTTCTTCTCTTCCTCTATTTATCTTCGTCACGTGTTTGAGGAGGGGAAGGGGAGATATACTGATTTTTTGTTTTTTTTTTTCTTGCGCTGTGTAGGTTGGTATTCATTTCTCTGAGGTTTATGTTGATAGCATCACTTTATTTTTTAAGTGATCTTAACCTCGCTCTGAATCTATCATACTTCTTCAATGTGGCTCTTTGTGGGGCGAACAAATTAAGAGTGTCGTGTTCTCCATGTGGGTTAAAAATTATATCGGCAGTTGCAAATTCAAAAGATCAACCAACATAGACTTTCACCAAGCTAACTTTCATAATTGTACAACATATTCACAAATAGGAGTAAGTATAGTGTATGTGATCGATTCGGGTCAGCTAGTATATATATAAATAAAGATCCTCTCTCTCTCTCTCTCTCTATCTTCCTCTCACTCTCTCTCTCTCCATGTTCCCCTCTCTCTCTGTCTCTCCCTGTTTCCCTCTCTCTCCATCTCTCTCTTTCATTCACTTTCTTCTTCCCATTTCTCTCTCTCTCTCTCTCTCTCTCTCTCTCTCTCTCTCTCTCTCTCTCTCTCTCTCTCTCTCTCTCTCTCTCTCTCTCTCTCTCTCTCTCTGTGTCTGATCGTCACAGGATTGATTCAGAAATATATTTTCAATACTCAGACACTTACACGGTCGTTTTTTTTTTGTTGTTGTTGTTGTTGTAATATTGTTTTCGTTATGTTTCTTTCTCTATCTTGATTTTGTGTTTTGTTTACCGATGTCTCTCTGCTAGGTCAGTCTAATTTCTCTCAAGTATTCACTTCATATATCCCTGCATATCCCTGTCTATATGTGTCTCATCGGTTCGAGTCGCGCCAGTGACTTATGAGGGTATGGAGCCGGTCCCTGAGAAAGCAATGGCAAACTACTAACCGTAATCTTGCCAAGAAATCAACAATCAGCTGAAAGATGCTGATGTTGACAGCGATGTCATGTAAAGGATACGTAAAACATTTATAACATATGTGTCTCATGCTCACTACCTTCTGTTACTCAATAGCTTTATCGCATTGAATAAATGTTATATTGAGCTTGGATTCTCGTTCTTACTCATTGGCTCATTCTCAACTTATCTCTCTCTATTTCTCTTTCGCTCTCTCTCTCTCTCTCTCTCTCTCTCTCTCTCTCTCTCTCTCTCTGTGTGTGTGTGTGTGCTTTGTTGCTCACATATACAGTGTTCCTATCGTCTCATTCTCAAATTCTCTGTCTTCCCTCCTCTCCCCTCCTCTATCTCTATCTTTCTTTCTCTCTCTCTCTCTCTCTCTCTCTCTCTCTCTCTCTCTCTGCTACGTTGCTCACAATGTACAGTTTTCCTTCCATATGTCTCATTCTCTCCTCTCTCTCTCTCTCTCTCTCTCTCTCTCTCTCTCTCTCTCTCTCTCTCTCTCTCTCTCGTTTTGGATCCATGTTTTATTGAGCAAATGTTACATGTACTTATCTCACTCACATAACACATCTCTGTCTCTCTTCAGTAATCTCTTCTCTCTCTCTCTCTCTCTCTCTCTCTCTCTCTCTCTCTCTCTCTCCTCTCTCTCTCTCTCTGTCTCTCTCTCTTTCTCTCTCTCTCTCTTTCTCTCTCTCTTTCTATTGTATTTCAGTCTGTGTGTGCGTGTTTGCTTGTGTGGTGTGTGTATATGTGTGTGTGTGTGTGTGTGTGTGTATGTGTGTGTGTGTGGTGCTACTGCTGCTGCCGCTCTGGCTATATCTCCTTGTTATTTTACCTTAAACTGCGTTTACGTCAGCATCTCATTTTCTCACACTCATTGTCTCTCCCTCTCTGTATATCTTTCATCAGTTACTCACTATTCTTCTCTCTCCTAATCACTCTCTCCATCTCCCTCTCCCTCTTCCTCATTTATACTGTGGCTATTTCTGTGTGGGTGTGTGTGTGTGCGTGCGTGCGTGCGTGCGCGCGCGCTTCTCTCGGTCTCGTTTTGTTCTTTTCCCTTAATCTGAGTATTCATCAGCATCTCTTCTTTGTCACATTCACTGTCACTCATCCCTTTGCATCTATATCTTCAGCTACTCACTATGTTTCTCTTTTCCAATCTCTCTCTCTCTCTCTCTCTCTCTCTCTCTCTCTCTCTTTTTCTCTCTCTCTCTATCTCTCTCTTATTTCAGTTACTCTGTGTGTAAGTGTGAGTGTGTGTGTGTGTAAGTGCGTGCATGCGTGTGCATGTGTGTGTGTGCGCGCGCGCTGCTCTGGCTATCTCTCTTTGTTCTTTAACCTTAATCTGAGTTTTCGTCGGCATCCATTCTATCTCACCATTCACTGTTTCTCCCTCTCGGTATATCTGTCTTCAGTTACTCACTATTCTTCTCTCTCTCTCTCTCTCTCTCTCTCTCTCTCTCTCTCTCCTCTCTCTCTCCCCCTCTCTCTCTCTCTCTCTCTCTCTCTCTCCCCTCTCTCTCTCTCCCCTCTCTCTCTCACTCTCTCTCCTCTCTCTCTCTCTCTCTCTCTCTCTCTCTCTCCCTCTCTCTCTCTCTCTGTGTCCCTCTCACCTTGACTCAATATTTTGTTTGCGAAGATTAACTTTTCACGTGTCCTTCTTGTCTTGTGTTCATGGATAATTTCCGCCACGTGGGATCAATAGCCCGCCTGCAACATTGCTGTAGATGTGAGAACAGTACACCGGCTGGTGTCACAACCAGCTGCACTCTACTACTGGGGACATCGTTATCTGATTTCTTTCTTGGAATACACAATCTGTGGAGGTAGTATGTGGACTGTGAGTGGCGACGATGTATCCTCAATATCGTGTTGTTTCGGAGATTTTATAGGGAAATGTGAATATTGGACGTTATTTTGTGTAGAGCTGTTTCATGGCGACGTCCTTATGGTATATATTTTACTACGTTGGTATAGTTATTGCGTAATTATGCATTAGCATTTGTTGGTGAGGAATAATGAAGACCTGTGTATGTGTGTGTGTGTGTGTGTGTGTGTATGTGTGTGTGTGTGTGTGTATAAATACGGTGACACGAAAGCACGTAGGTATGTAGATAATTACGTAGATAGGATGATATGTAGGTAGGTAGGTAGGTAGGTTAGGTAGGTAGGTAGGTAGGTGAATAAGGGTGTAGCTAGGTAGGTAGGTAGGTAGGTAGGTGAATAAGGGTGTAGGTAGGTAGGGATGTGGATAAGGGTGTAGGTAGGTAGATAAGGGTTAGGTAGGTAGGGAGGTGGATAAGGGTGTAGGTAGGTAGATAAGGGTGTAGGTAGGTAGGGAGGTGGATAAGGGTGTAGGTAGGTAGATAAGGGTGTAGGTAGGTAGGGAGGTGGATAAGGGTGTAGGTAGGTAGATACGGGTTAGGGAGGTAGGGAGGTGGATAAGGGTGTAGGTAGGTAGATAAGGATGTAGGTAGGTAGGTAGGGAGGTGGATAAGGGTGTAGGTAGGTAGATACGGGTTAGGGAGGTAGGGAGGTGGATAAGGGTGTAGGTAGGTAGATAAGGATGTAGGTAGGTAGGGAGGTGGATAAGGGTGTAGGTAGGTAGAGAGGTAAACAAGTAGGTGGATAAGAGTGTAATTAGGTAGGTAGATAGGTGGAAAGGGTGTAGGTAGGTAGGTAGATAAGGGTGTAGGTAGTTAGGGAGATGGATAAGGGTGTAGGTAGGTAGGTAAGGGTGTAGGTAGGTAGATAAGGGTGTAGGTAGGTAGATAAGGATGTAGGTAGGTAGGGAGGTGGATAAGGGTGTAGGTAGGTAGAGAGGTAAACAAGTAGGTGGATAAGAGTGTAAGTAGGTAGGTAGGTAGGTAGGTGGAAAGGGTGTAGGTAGGTAGGTAGATAAGGGTGTAGGTAGTTAGGGAGATGGATAAGGGTGTAGGTAGGTAGGTAAGGGTGTAGGTAGGTAGATAAGGGTGTAGGTAGGTAGATAAGGATGTAGGTAGGTAGGGAGGTGGATAAGGGTGTAGGTAGGTAGAGAGGTAAACAAGTAGGTGGATAAGAGTGTAAGTAGGTAGGTAGGTAGGTAGGTAGGTGGAAAGGGTGTAGGTAGGTAGGTAGATAAGGGTGTAGGTAGTTAGGGAGATGGATAAGGGTGTAGGTAGGTAGGTAAGGGTGTAGGTAGGTAGGGAGGTAAGCAGGTAGGTGGATAAGAGTGTTAGTAAGTAGTTAGGTTGTTAGGTAGGTGGATAAGGGTGTAGGTAGGTTGGTAGGCAGGTGGATAATGGTGACGGTATTAAGGTAGGTAGGTAGGTAGGTAGGTAGGTAGGTAGGCAAATAGATAGATAAAAAAGTAGGTAAGTAGGTAGGTATGAATGTAGTCAAGTAGGTAGATGAGGAGGAAGATACGGAGACAGGAACGTAGGCAGATAGATAGTTAGGTAGATAGTTAGGTAGATAAAAGTACTCATGTGTTTACGTGTGACAATGGGGTATGTATAAGTGTGTTCCATTAGAGGTAGTGAAAGTCCTTCTATTAACGGTGAGTTTGTCAGCCTGTTTCTCCATCTTTATGACCTTTGACCATACGCCTGACTATCTGTCTGTTTTTTACATGTGTATGTCTGTCTGTCAGTCCGTCTGTCTGTGTTTACGTGTGTGTGTGTGTGTGTGTGTGTGTGTGTGTGTGTGTGTGTGTGTGTGTGTGTGTGTGTGTGTGTAAGTGTGTGTAAGTGTGTCCTTAACATCAAACGTGGCGAAATTAACTTGTTATATCTAGAAGTATGTCTTTTTCAAGGCGTGTTACTTATTAAAATGTAACGACACAAATCAATGCTTCACATCTCTTATTTGCACGAGTAATATTTCATGATCTTTCCAAATCCATCGTTTTGGCATGTCGTCGGGTCTTATTTCTTTCTTTGTTGCATTTATATTTGGCTCATTACATTGATCTATATTCCTAGGTATGAGTCAGCCGTCTGTTAGTAGAATCTTATCTTTGTCATTATTGTTCAAGATAACCAATTTTCGAAGTGGTAATGTATTAAACGGCGTTTATTTTAATTGTTTTGACAGTAACGCGAAATGTAGGCTTGCATGGTCGTAAATGATCATCTTCACTAAGTGCCTTGCCGACTGGCACGGCTGATCATGTTTCTCCACATCTTAGACGTGCAACCTAAACTAGGCTACATCTACATGAAGTGGGATGGCCGTAAATTTTCCAACCATGGTGTCATTATTATTCCTAATGTCATTTGGGGGCAAGAGGTTCGAATCCTACTGTGCATAAACCTGTAAAGTGTAATGTTGTCTAGTTTGTCATTTGATCCGAGCTTAGTTTCTTTACTTTTGTGAGTGCTACACAATACATGTGAATTTACATAACGCAAAATTGTGAAAGGTTAAACTTCTCGTTGAGCACGTATTTCATTTCATTTTTATTGAAATGGGTTCACAGGTCGACCCAGCCTAAAAGGGTACTAGGAAATGTCTTGGGGCGTGACCACAGCACCCACCGAGTTCCGATAGGTCTATACAAATGCAGGTCTGGCAACTTATGTCCAATGCGTCTTGAATGCGGGCGAAAAATCACTTTACTGTCCTAATCTTACAGCAGATTTTGTCACTGAGGTATGAAGTGTAAAGCTTTCACATATTCTGTGTTACAACATAATTGTATGGGTCGCCAGTTACATTCCTCGCTGTCTTTGATTGGCAGTTAACCTCCAGAAAACTCTGAACATTATCAGGTATTTATCTTACAGGAGTGTGTGGCCGAGTGGTTAAAATGCCCACCTCACACATCTTTGGACATGTGGCGGATCCTCGGCAATTCCGTTGTTTTTGTTTTTTGTTTTTTTTGTCGTTGTTTGTTTTTTTGTTTTTTTTGTTTGTTTTATTATCCTAGCTCAAGCGTCGGCAACTAACTGCAAGCGGGTCAATAGTGGCACATGGAAAGTTTCTCAATGGCATGCTGATTGAATTGAAATAATATATGATCGTTTTAAAAACTAAATTAAATAGAAGCATATAATTATTTTAGAGCTATTGCTGTATTTCTTTCTCTTTTTCTTCTCTTCCTCTATTTATCTTCGTCACGTGTTTGAGGAAGAGGGGGGGGGGGGATGGGGAGATATACGGATTTATTTATTTTTTTGCGCTGTGTAGGTTGGTATTAATTTCTCTGAGGTTTATATTGATAGCATCACTTTATTTTTTAAGTGATCTTAACCTCGCTCTGAATCTATCATACTTCTTCAATGTGGCTCTTTGTGGGGCGAACAAATTAAGAGGGCCGTGTTCTTCATGTGGGTTAAAAATTATATCGGCAGTTGCAAATTCAAAAGATCAACCAACATAGACTTTCACCAAGCTAACTTTCATAATTGTACAACATATTCACAAATAGGAGTAAGTATAGTGTATGTGATCGATTCTTTCACACTCAAATTTTGAATTGGTCAGCCCGACGAAGGAGTGTGTGCACTGTGATATAAAAGTTGTCCTTTACAAATGAAGACATTGTTCCAGGGAGGCTACAAAGATACATACAAATCACTGTTACTGCATCGACCTTGACTACCCTTCGTCCCCTCACACAGATGCTAGTCTGGCTAAAGAATGAAGCACTGGTTGTGATCTGTCGGATGTCTGGATTTATGGCTCAACCCCAAAGAGAGAATGGATACTAAGTTCCTCTTTCCCAATGTGATCCTGCCCGTTTAATTATGTTAACCTTTAATGGCTCAGTTGCTTTAGTCCATAACTAGAGTCTCAGAGAACCAAGGAATACATCTATGAAAACAATTACAAGTATTTCCCCTTTATACCCACATGTCATTATGGTGGTTCCTTGCTTCTCCTCTCTCAGTTAACCTTATTTTTATCTAGGGTTGTTTGATTAAACTAATTGACTATGACATGTAACCAATACACTCATGAGAAGAAATGACTTCTTTTTTTCCCCATCAATTATTAACTAATTATTGAGCAATGAACAGTATCTAAAATACATCCATGATAAATCAGAAAATCATTTACATCAAGATTTTTACACATTATAGTTTCAGCAGTGACTCCCCTCCTCACATAGCATTGCGATTACAGGTAATTTCGCAGTTAATTTTCTTACAGATCCTCTGTGGTAGTAAATCTGAAACAGAAACATTGTTCTGCCCTCCCATGTCTTGAATTGTGGGTTATAGGTTCCTGCTCCAAGTAGTCACTGTGATTTATGTTTATCTTGTACGCTTCAGAGTGTTGTTCTTCCCCCGGTTGTAGAATAATATTGTTTTTGTTGGCTCTATATTTCCATTCTTGGCAGGTAAATTATGTTACATAAATGTTACCTCTCCTATAAGAGAAATGGAACTTTTGCAGGTGGATAGGTTTCTGCCCCACTCTCTCACAGAGCATTTAGCAAAGTAGCTTCTATCACCAAAGTCAGGTCTGGATCTATATGGTTATAGACACTACCTGAAATTTCAGCAATCAACATACATCTAATGATATCATCAATATGACATTAGAAATGAAATGCTGTAACCTTTCAAGAAAAACAACAAAGAAATCAATAAGAAAATACATAAAAGAATTGTGATCCTAGGAAAATAAACAGTGAGAGTAAAGAAGTCTTGTTGCTCTAATAATAGTTATCCACAACATGAATGGTTGTTCTCCATTCCATTCTTCCATTATGCGTTCAAGGTTTAGACTAGCAGATGTGCAGTTTCATCTTCTCCAATGCCTGTCCTTCACGTCTACAGGTTAACTAATACCTTGATTGGATTGGAATTTACAACTATGTTTCCCATCCGCTTCTGTACCTAGTTACCTTCTCTTCATCTTCTTCCATCAAGGAAAACGGGTCTCATACATTACGGGAATTTAAAATCATTCGCCATTGCAATGAGTAGGTGCTTATAAGCAATACAAGTACATCATGGCATCAATTCTGGTATAGTATTCAGGTGAATTCTTTTCTAATCAAAAGTTTCAAGGCGAGTATATTCTCCCTCTTCACCGTGTCTGTACTATGTTTTTACCTTATCTATCATCATCATCATCATTCTCATCATTATCATTATATCATTATCATCACCATCATTACATCATTATATCATTATCATCATTATCATTACATTTTTATCATCTTCATTACAGTCTTCATCATCATCATTGTTATTACATTCATCATCCTCATTATCCTTACAATTATCAGGACACTAGATCATATTTGGTATCAGGAGTGACATAAAATACAAAGTGGGGTATTGCTTAAAATACAAAACCAGAGGCTTCTAGAATGCGTGAAATGTAATATGGGTTGTGTCGTGCTTAGGGCACAAAACCAGATGATGGTACCATAAGTGATATGTAATACAAAGTGTTGTCATGCGTCGGAGTGCACTAAATGATTAATTATTGTTTGGGTTATGTCCAACATGTTCTCTTGTGATAGACAGGACATTATACATCAAAGTTGCCTTCTATCATGAGATTGATAGTTAGCTTATACTCTCTCTTAGCATTTCACTTTACTCACTCATTCTCAGGCATAATATTCATATGTGCATGGATGATAATTTCACTCATTCATCAGACATCATCCATATGTGCATGGATGATAATTTCACTCATTCATCAGACATCATCCATATGTGCATGGATGATCATTTCACTCATTCATCAGACATCATCCATATGTGCATGGATGATCATTTCACTCATTCATCAGACATCATCCATATGTGCATGGATGATCATTTCACTCATTCATCAGACATCATCCATATGTGCATGGATGATCATTTCACTCATTCATCAGAAATCATTCATACTTGCATGTAAGATCAGTAATTATACTTATGTGATTTCCCAATGATAACTTTAAATCTTAACACCATTCACATCACAATGAAATCTCCATCATTCCGCAATCACAATCATATCTGTATGGATGACAATTACCAACATTACGACACAGAGTTCGGGATCCAAGCTTCGGATTTTCCTCCAAGTTCTCAGGCTGCTTATAGCATGTAGTTTCTTTCTTCTCACATTTTGATTTTCTTTCAAGGTTGAGGCTTTAAACGTTTACCATGCCGTCAGACAGTGGTCCTTTCTCTCGTGTTGAGCTGGTGATCAAACAGACCAGTTTTCGCTTCGCGGGTTGTATTTATTTGGGTTCTCTCAGGTTGTGACGTCACAGTCAATCCCAATGTCGCTGTATCGGTTCGTATGTGGTAAAATGAGTTTGTAAAATGTTGCATTGTAGAAGTATGGAACAACCAGCATTGTTGCGGTGTTCACCTTTAATTGTTGTTAGTTAGTTAGTTAGTCTTTCCTCTTGAGCCTAAGGCGGCGCATAGGGCAGAAGTCCTGTCTCTCCATGCTTGGCGGTTCGCTGCTACCTGTTGTAGATCTTGGATATTTACTTGGCCATTGAATGAGCCTTCTCTTATGATGGTTCTACGCAGGGTCTCTCTTGGTCTTCCCCGTTTTCTTTTCCCTACTGGTGACCATATGAGGGCTTGGTAGGGGAGTCTTGACTTGTCCATTCTGAGTACATGGCCGATGTAGTTCCAACGGCGTCTTCTTATGAAATTGGATACTGTATCTTGCTTAGTCTCTTGTCTTATTTGCGAATTGGTTCTGAAGTCTGTCCAGTGGATGTTTAGAAGTCTTCTAAGACATTTGTTCTCAAAATTGTCTAATTTTTTATCCAAAGCTACCGTTGATTTCCAACTTTCACACCATACGT
>JACEFZ010019437.1:0-17653 GCA_014155875.1 Cepaea nemoralis
AAACAAAAAAGTGTCTAGTTGGTCATGCGTCAAAGTACACTCGCCACTTGGAGGTGACAGGTTCGAATCCCGGTCGGTAACTATAGCCTTCAAATGTTATGTTGTCTAGTGCGTCCTCTAGTCTCTACTTATATCCTCACCTTCTGTGAGCGTCAAACAATACTACGAGCAATTACGCGCGGTGCGGCACGAACGGATTTCAAATGAATACATTCACTCACGCTCAGATGGCGGCCTCTATAGTGCTCAGAGATTGAAGGCCAAGACCAAAATTAGGAGGAGCTGCTCAGAGAGCTGCTTTTTGCAGACGATACTGCAATTACGACCCACTCTGGGGAAGAATTACAACACCTACTATCTGCCTCCTCCAATGCTTGTTTTAAATTTGGTTTAACAATTAACAAAAAGAAGACACAGATGATGTCACAAGGTACACATGGGGTACCATTAATTTTTACTGACGACGCCGAACTGGAGACAGTAGACCATTTTACATATCTAGGATCAGACAGAGTTAAATAGCAAATTATCCCTAGATCAGGACATCAACATCAGGACTGGTAAGGTAGCAACAACAATGAACTTGTTAGCAAAAAGAGTCTGGGAGAACAGGAAGCTTACTGCTTTTAAAACAAAAGTCCTCGTCTACCAAGCCTGTGTCCTTAGTACTCTTCTTTATGGCAGTGAAACCTGGACAACTTACTCACACCAAGCGAAACGTTTTAAACAGCTTTCACATGCAGTGTCTGCGAATAATACTTGATATTAAGTGGCAAGATAACATCACAAATACTGAAGTATTGGAAAGATCAGGTTGTGTGACGGTGTGTTCCATGCCCAGTCTTCAAAGACTTAAATGGATAGGACACGTTAGGAGGATGGATGATGGTGGAATACCAAAAGACATCTTTTTTGGTGAAATACAGTTGGGTAGGAGATCTCAGGGTCGGCCTCTACAAAGATACAAAGATGTGTGTAAGCGGGACATGATTGATACAGGCATTGATAATTCACAGTGGGAGCAAGTCGCCGCTGAACGTGTTACATGGAGGGCAACTATCAGAAATAGAATATAGACAAAGGAGAAAATGATTGCAGATAAAGCACACAGAGCGTGAGAGACGTAAGATGGTGCGTGTTGGTGGAAATGACCATGCTTTCACATGCATCCACTGTGGACGAACATTTACAGCACGAATTGGCCTTATCAGCCACATTCGTCACCGCCTTGGGTTGTAGTTATTGTCACGAATTGGCCGCCTTAACCTCCCAGAATACTTTTCTCGGTCTCCAAATTTGAGAGGCCAAATTGAGAAAGAATGAATTAATCACGCTACTCCACGGCTATCTAGTCGTGAGGTAAGATTATTCACAAAAAGCCTCTAGCCATGACGTAAGCTTGCAGATGGCAAGTAAAATGGCAACTAGATAATTAGTATACACCTTGGGAAACTGCTGACCCAGACATGCTGAATCAACAATGAACTGGGCCAGTGAGTGAAATAAAACCACCCAGGCGTGAACAACATTGACACAGGGAGAGATAATAGCCCCAGGGCGGGAAACAAGCCCCGTCTACTCGGACTGGCAGACCCAGGTAGGTGTGAAATCACTGATAAGACTGTGAAACTGATCTGGGGCTGGCAACGCAAAACCATCCAGGTGTGACACTATGGTGAAGGCTAGTGTGCATGCAGAAAGAATTTTATGACTGGACAGACTTGGAGTTAATTGCAATTACTGTCAGGAGGAGATAAGAAGAATTTATGACGGGACTGCCAAAGAGATAATAGTGTCTCAGACACTGTCTGCTGGACTCAGCTTAAATAAGGGTCCCTAGCCTGTTTTAGGTCGAGGTCTGGTGGTGTCTTAGATAAGATAAGAGTTCGAGTATCAAGTTGTAAAATCCTTTTTTCCCGTTTTACACCGTGTGGGTCAGTCGCGTCGTATCGTATTATTAAAACGTGTTTTAATTCGTGTCAGTTTCAGACCTGGTTTTCATGAGGAAGTGGTGGTAAATATTAGTTCGGTAATATAGTAGTGATACATACAACTGTGACAAATATTTCAAGAGGAACAAACTGTAAGTAGAAAACCCTTTAATCCTAAAACACGGGGACCGTACAATTGGCGGTCAAGCCTTGTATATTATCCACACGTGTTTCGCACACGCACAAGCTCGAGAATAAGTAATACAAACGCTCAAGAGACCTGATACACCAATCTGCATCACAGATCGCATCTACACAGAAGACAACAATATACAACAGATCCGTCTCAACAACGAGCATTCTGTTTTCCTGCAGGTAGATTGAAGTGCATTTCATTGATCGGATTCTACCTCGCGACCGATTCCAATATTTCTCACTGGAGTATATATTCACTGGGAGTGGTGGTAGATATCACCACTGTACTGTAGTGGTGATACGTACGGTGACAAATATTTCAAGAGGAACAAACTGTAAGTAGCAAACCGCTGTAAGCATTAAAAACAGGAAAAATCACACAAAACACCATGGCAATAACCAGAAACCAAGCAGAGGAGAGCAAGAAAGGACCAGTCGAAGCTATGAATATAGAAAAAAACAAAAACATAGACGGAAAAATAGCTGGAAGAAATCAACCCAAAGAAAGCCAACCACTAGGAAAACAGCCCGCCAGCGGGGCCCTTGAGCCAGGCCTCAAACTTAAAATAACCCAAACTGAGGGAAGACAAGCAGTACTATCGGCATTCAGCAAAGGCGAATGCATCAATATCATTGAAAATGAGCTAGGTACAAGGTCAATTGCCAACCTGATCAAAAACCCAAACAGCACAATAATAATCACACCGAACGACACCCCCAAGATCAAAGAGATAGTGGATGAACTGAAAAAGGAAAAAAAGCCGATAACAATAAAATTGCCACACGACATCAAAGTCAGCGTAGAGCTGTTCCGGGCGACAACAACAATAGTTGTAAAAGGAATAAACCCGACAACAGATATGAGGAAGGTAGAGGAAGAAATAAGAAAAGAGAACATGTGCATTGAAATCACGCACGTGGATAGGATATTGACAAAACGTGGCGAACCAACCGCGGTAGTAATGGTTAAATACAACGGAACAACACTGCCAAACCAAATAAAATACGTAGGAAGGCCTAAGCGCTTCGAAATGTATGTGCCACCTGTCAAACAATGTAGCAAGTGCCAAATCTATGGACACACCCTTAAATTTTGCAAGGAAAAGAACCCAAAATGCCGGTACTGCAGCAAAAGCCACTGGTATAGTGACTGTACAGAAGCGAAAAGGGATAAACACTACAAAGAAGTAAACCCGGCCAGACAGTGTGCTAACTGCAAGGGTAACCACAGTGCGAGATATAAGGGCTGCCCTGAATATAAACTAACAGAGACGGCATGGAGAGAGTCAGTCCTTACACAAACCCCGATGAGGGTCGCAAGGTGGAGACAAGAAAACGCACGCAAAGAACCAGATACAAGATCAGAAATAAGAATATTGCAATCCGAAATGAATAATATGAAGAACAAGATAGCAGACAAGGACGTAGGAAGAGACAGTACACAAGACAAGGAAGAGACAGAAAACAACGAACTAAAGAAAGTTATAAGACGAATGGAAGAAGCTGAAAAAAGCATGCTAACCATGAAAAAACAACTTGAAGACACAGTAACACACACGCGAAAAATAACCCAAGAGCTGGAGGCAGCCAAAACACAGCTGAAAAACCAGTTAAAAGAGAACCAAACAGCCAATGAAAAGATAAAAGAATTAGCCAAAAAGATGGAGGTAACCAGACGAGAATTTAGTAACCAGACGAATGAAAACCACACGGCCACAGAACAGATGAAAGTAAAACTACGCGACATCGAACTATCAAACACAGAGGTAGAAAAAAGGACGCAACCACTAGGCCATGACCTTAAAAAATTGAAGCAACAGACTGATAGAGAAATCAAAACGATTAAACAAGCAGTGGAAAATATGATAAACAAAGAGGAGTTCACACGAATACTACCAGCATTAATGGAGAAAGCGAAGAAGGGCCCGATCATACTTCAGGAATACACTGAACTAGCAAACAAGATGTTACAGGAGACAAGCGAGGAAGACAGCGAAACATCGGAGAACTGAAGAGAACAATAACCAATCAAAAACAGAAATACAACACGACCATGGAAAAAAACAACATTAGAATAGTACAATGGAACTGCAGAGGCATGAAAAAAAAACCTCCCCAGCACCATGGAACAACTAGGGAGGGAAAATAGTATCTATGCCCTGCAGGAAACATTCTTGAAACCAAAGGACAGCTACAAATGCAAAGGCTTTAAGATACTCAGGAACGACAGGACAGAAACAACAGGAGGAGGAGTCGCCCTACTCATACAAGACAATCTACAAATATTAGAAAATGGAACATTCAGGACAACCAACTTCGAGGGAATCACAGCGGAGATTGCGAGTAAACCCAACAACCTAACCATAATTAACGTATACTGCCCTAAAGGAAAAATAGAAGAAGAAGACCTAATAGAGATAAAGAACAGAATCAAAACATCAACAATAATAGTCGGCGACTTCAACTGTTGCCACCCAGTGTGGGGTGGATCAAGAAACAGCGTAGCGGGAACAAAATTGATCGAATTTATAGACAGTAACCAGCTAACAGTGCTAAATGACGGGTCGATGACACGAATAGACCCCAACCCGAGAAGATACGACACAGCAATCGACGTAACAATAGTAACAACGGGCCTAACAAGGAGCCATTGGGAAGTAAAAGAAGACACCAACAGCGATCACCTACCGATAATCATCGACACAAACACGAGAGCACAGAAGAGTAAGGAAAGTAATAAACCGACCTTTCACTTCAAGAACGCGAAATGGGAGCAGTTTAGAGAAGAACTGGAGGGGATGGAGATAGAACAGACAGAAGGTGAAGATATAGACAAATACACAGAAAGAATCACTAACAACATCCTACAGGCCGCGGTAAAACACATCCCCAATAGAAATATGCCTGCATACCTGACAGCGGCCACACAGAGAATGCGAACAACAGGAAAACAATGGAACAAACAACCAGCTGGTTGGTGGAACCAGAGCTGCACAGAGGCGCTGGAAAAAAGAAAGAAAGCGCTCCAACAATACAGAAGAATGAGGACAGACGAAAACTACAACGAATACAAAATTCAGAGGAATGAAGCCAACAGACTGATAACCAAAGCCAAAGAAACAGCATGGAAAACGTACTGCCAGAAATTGTCACCAGACACACCCACAAAAGAAGTATGGGAGCAAATAAAAGCTATACAAAGAAACCAAACAAACAGCAATATTCCAACAATAAAAATACCAACACTAGCAGTAACAGACAAAGAAAAAGCAGACGCGTTCGGCAAATACTTCTACGAAGTCTGCTCCAACATGTCACTAGGAGAGCAGGAAAAACAAAGACGAGAAAAATACGCTGAAGAGATGGAAGAACTGCAACAAGAAATAGAGGACTTCTACATGGACGCAGACATAACGACTGACGAAGTAATATCAGCAATCAAGGAAAAGGACGACACAGCAGCAGGGTCAGACATCCTAAACTATACAATACTGAAAAGGATACCAAGAAAAACAATAGAGACAATAACAGCCCTATACAACAAAGTGTGGCACACGGGACAAATACCAGCACAATGGAAGAAGGCGACAGTTATACCAGTCAAAAAGCAGTTCAAGAACTCACAAAGAATCGACTCATACAGACCAATATCCCTGACATCACACCTCGGAAAATTATGGAAACAGTCATCAATAAAAGAATCACACACCACCTGGAGAAAAGCGGACTAATTAGCGACACACAGTCAAAGTTTAGAGCCAACCGAAGCGCAATTGACCAAATAATTAAGCTAGAAAACCACGTAAAGAGGGCATTCAAAAAAGGAGAGAAAACGATAGCAGTATTTTTAGATCTGGCTAAAGCATATGACCAATGCTGGAGACAAGCAGCTCTGATCAAAATCAACAAAATAGGGATAATAGGCAGGACATATCGATATATCGAAAACTTCCTACAGAACAGAAGCTTCACCGTACGAATAAAAAACGAGGAATCCAGAACCTATGAGCAAGAAAACGGAATACCACAGGGATCGGTAATATCACCAACAATATTCACAATATTAGTAAATGACCTAGATGAAGAAAAACTAGAAGACAGGATAGGGATATCGCAATTCGCCGACGACTGTGCAATATGGAGAAGCGGAAGACACATAAAAACCACAAGAGACCGACTACAACGGCAACTAAACAGAATTGCCAAATGGATGGAAAAATGGGGCTTCCAGATCAACACAGACAAAACGGTCAGTATGATATTCAACGCGAAAAGAAAACGAAACTACACGGACGGGGACATCAAGATCCAAGGGAAGAATATAAAGAGAACAAAAAACACAAGATTCCTCGGGATGACACTAGACGAACAACTAAGTTGGAGAAAACATATAGACCAGACAGTCGAAAAAGGCAAAAAGACAATAAATATTCTAAGAGTAATTAAAGGCAGTGGATGGGGAGCCCATACAAAAACGATGCTAATGCTATACAAATCTCTGATCAGAGGAAGAATAGAATACGGAAGCATAGTATACGACGCTGCACCGGAACACAACAAACGAAGACTGGGACTCAATACAGAACCAAGCGCTGGGCATTATCCTAGGAACAGGCAAGCAAACACCAAGGGAAGCCCTAGAGGTAGCACTAGGAGTACTTCCACTACAACTGAGAAGAAAGCAATTAGTGTACAACTACTGGATGAAGGCTGCGAAGGATACAAGACACCCTGCGTTCAGTGCATTCGAAGAAAACAGAAGCAAATGGGGAGGAATACCCATACAAAAGACACAAACACCAGCAGGATGGACAGCGGCACAAGAGATGAACGCGGACGAGAAACTAGCGAGGGCACTGGCACGAACGAAAGTTCACAGACAAACAACACCCCAATGGGAGCTAGAACTACCATTGACGGATACGACACTCGCGAGCATAATTAGTAAATCAACAGAGGACAGGGAAGCCAAAGACATAGCGGAGGAATACATAGGACAAATAAGCACGGACAACCTCACTATCTACACAGACGGGTCAAAGAACGAGAATGGGGAGGTAGGGGCAGGAGTAGTAGTACCATACCGGAACATCCAAAAGGAGTACAAAATAACAGACAATACATCGGTATACACGGCAGAACTAGTAGGTATTATGAAAGGACTAGAAATAGCAACAGAGAACCCCCCTATAAAACTAACTATA
The DNA here is from genome assembly GCA_014155875.1 of Cepaea nemoralis. NCBI lineage: Eukaryota > Metazoa > Mollusca > Gastropoda > Stylommatophora > Helicidae > Cepaea > Cepaea nemoralis. Next base: position 7,331 of record JACEFZ010019437.1, read on the forward strand.
CTGACGGACTCACTATCTGCAGTACAAGCGCTAGGCAACCATTCTAAAGTGAACAGACAAGACCTGAAAGAGAAAATACTAACACTAACAACAAAACTAAGAAGTATGGGATGCCAGGTCACAATTGTATGGATACCAGCACACAGAGGGATAACTGGCAATGAGAGGGCAGACAGGGCCGCAAAACGCGGGACAAGCAGCCAGAATATAGTAAACACAGGACTCGGCATTCTGGAGGCAAAAAGCATTATCAAACAACAAGTAATCGACAAATGGAAACAACAATGGAGAGACAGCAATAAAGGACGACACGCCTACCACATGCTCAGAGAACCAAGTTTGAAAAGTCAAGTGAAAGACAACACAAAAATACCAACGTACAAGAAACTATGGAGATTGAGAATCGGGAACTGGAAAGATAAAATCACCCGGCCACTTTGCATTGACTGCCTGGAGGAAAACACTATAGAACACTACCTACTATCGTGCACAGCCTATGCCCAGGAACGCAGGGACCTAGTAGAATACTTCCAAACAAGAAACACGACGATGACGATGAAGGAATGCCTACAGGTGGAAGGCGACAAAGAAGTACAAAAGCTTACAAAACAATTCATTGCAAGAACAGGGAAAGAAATATAACCAACATAAAATAAAGCCAACAGCAAAATAAAAATACAGTGAGGAAAAACTCGACCACACGAAAACCAGACAATAGGAAATATATAGGGGGGCGTTAAAACTCTCAAATGGCAAACAATAGAGAGACGAAACGACCCTCTTCAACGCGGGAGACAAGGAGAAGGGGGGAAATTGCCCCAACGATGGAGAAGACGATGGGAAACCCCCTGACGATGGATAAGAGGGACGTGCAAGAAACCCCTCCGGCGCGGGACAAGAGGAGACCGTAGGAAACCTCCCCAACGATGGACAAGAGAGACGATACAATCCGACCCCTATGCTTGACAAAAAAACCGTTGAACCAAGACCCAAGAAAACAAGCCCAGACGATAACAGGCGCCCCCCCCCCCTCCCCAGGACAAGCCCAAGAAAACAGATGAAAAAAGACAGCCCCTCCCCACCCCCCAAGGTCAGCTCCGGAAAAGAAGACATCAAACGAGAGGGATGGGCAAACCGATAATGATAGCAGACACCCCAGCAACAACGTCAAAAGCAAAAAGGATGGCAAAAAAGAGGGACTCGGCCAGACAGGCAGTAATAGAAGCTGTCTAACGCACAAAAGACCATAAAACCTATACCGCACTATGAACCACCACAACTATAACCAACGTCATTGAGACGGGTTGAACGAGGTGGAAAGTTTCTTTTTTTTTCGACAAATCGGAATCGGAATGTTTTAGGTTAGATTAAGTTTGACTTCAGAACAGGTGAGACAACCAGCTCGTTTTGTATGATTCTTAGGTTGCTAGATTTAACTAGGAGAATTAATTCTTAGTAACTAGTCGAGTTTTAAATGGATGTAATGACTCTGTCTATATCTGACCTAGGTTACTTCCAGAATTATCATTGCTTCAGGTTACTTGAGTATTCTTTCTAAGTTCTGTGTTCAATATCATATTGCTTTAAAGTGTTACTCTTCTGAGAAGTAGAACCTTATGTAAGACAGATCTTGTCTGGGTATACTTTTAGGTGTCTTGGTAGATGCTTGTCATTTCTTTGTACACTATCCTAGTTGCTTTTTGGTGTGTGCATTTGTTGTACAGAATATAAGTCAACTGACTATTTATTTAATTCTTACAACAGCAGTAACTAAGTGGTAACTTCAATTAGACGTTGTATATCTCATTTTGTAGCTATACAATATTAGTACTCAATAATGCCTAATGCTATTATGTTGAATATCATTAGATGTCCATCTTGAAGTAAAATAATGTTTACGGATATGTTGGATGTATGTATGTGTAATTTCATAAACTAACTAGTGCATTATGCTATGATGTTAAAGTATCATAATATGTCTAGTTTAATCAATATGTTTATGTGTATTGGATGTTTGATATATTGATTTGTCATATGCAAACTTACCAATATGAAGTGTTATGCTATTGTCTGTGCATTGGCACATTGGCCAATGATTGTGTTGGAAGCAGAGGTGTAATGGTACAGACATTACCCACAATTGGTAGTATGGGGTATATGGTGCTAAACCTTTTTCATCATGGTGGAGGGTAATGCATGGAAACTTGGCACAGCTACTGGTCACGGCTTGTAAGCCCGGATGATCAGGCATTATTATAATACCATTACCGACCCTGTGAGCTGCTAAACCAACATTGGACGGAGCGGCTGTACGACACAGAATTTCTGTAGTAGCGACATGGACATGGGGCGGCAGAAATGTAATCATTACAGGCGTGTGAGACAATTGGAAAGCCCGTCCCAGACTAAAGACAGTAGGGAGACGGAGGATGGTGAACACAGTAGAGCTGGAAGATAAACTTGGCCAGACTGGTCATTGTATATGTTTGTGTTATGATATGTTTTAATTAGGATTGCGCTGATGTAGAACTGATATAACACATTCTTGACTTTCTTTCAAGCTCTCACAAGGAGCCCTATGTTATAGATCTCAAGACTAGAGACTACTGACTAGGAGTGTCAGGACTGGCAGGATCGCTAGAATACCGGCAAGCTGTTCTCTTTTGTGTGTGTCTACTGGAGAGTGGGGATATGGACCACAGATCCAGATAGATGGAGTAACAAGTAAAGTTACGTAATGTTTGTCATCAATATCAATATGTATATGATTTCATCATCCTCATATTGACAATCATCCTATGTCTGTTGTTATGATTAGCAAATAAATGTTGTAGTATTGTAACTCATAGTTCTGTCGTTATATTTTAATTCCAATTGTGCATACGTGTTGTGTGTGTACATTGGTGGGGGTTCACTTACACACCAAGGAAGGGAGCAGTCAGGGAGAAAAACCTGTACTGGAATAGTTGTCTTTACACTTTAATTCAGACGTAAAAATCTATTTCTAGCTAACCTTCTCCTTCCCATCCTTGGCGAATATTCAGCACAGTTCATTTTAATTTTGTAACGAGCCACTTAGAGCTGTACGTTGGATATTCAGGGCTTAATCTGTAGTTCAGCCATATAGATTTTGTCCCTAGTCAGTTTCTGACTATTTAGGGTTGCTCGCCAGTGAATAAATACTTTCATCTAGCTGGTGGGGCACCCCGACTTATGACAGTTATTATGCCTTGAAGCACAATGTACCAAACTATCGTCTGTCAAGACGGAAAGGTACCAATTTGTCAAATTTGGGCCAGCCACAAAAAGGATATTAATTTGAGGGTGATTATTGTATAAATTTCCTGGCTCAGATTAATAATCATGTGACTGGGTCAGCCACAAAAAGGATATTTATTTGAAGGTGATTATTGTACAAAGTGGACAATAGCCCTTCGTGTGAGCAAACGCAGCTGCGCGAGAATCGGTAGCTGTTCTCGCTGCGCCCGTTACTTACGGGATATGTGAGCCGGCCGCTCAGAAAGCAATGGCAAACTACTGAGCGTAATCTTGCCAAGAAACCAACAACAGCGGTAAAAAGCTGGTGTTGACAGCGATGTCCTGTAAATAAATCCAGATTGCGATTTTCTACATTTCTACATCATCATCAAGTGCTTTGCTGACTGCGTGGACGATTATGCTTCTCCACATCGTGTTTCTCCAAGGGCATGCATCAACCGTGTGTTGACCAGCACGATGATGGATATAATGCATTGCAGACACCTTGGACATACAAATAGATGAGGAAAAAGAACAGGCTAAGGGTTAAGACACCTTTTGGCGGGGACCATGGTTAGCTGCAATCTGGCAACATGTACGTACCGTAAGGGAAGACAGGATCGCAGAAATATCAATTGTTAGGGAATCATTAAGGCAATTGAAATAGCTTGAGAAATACATTAACAAATATGTGCTTTAACCACCCTGGTCGTGACCCATACCAGAATAGATGCATAGCAATTGTTGATCGCTGGAGAGGAAAATGTGCTTGGTCGTTGTGCCATGTCTATACGCACATATATAGTTCAATGAAGCTAGGCCATGTTTGCAGTTTAATAATAGTAAATACTAATAGTCTGCTCTATACATTACTATTACGTTTATAACAGACTACGATCAAATGGCAAATGTAGATATTTTAGTGCATCACTTCTTGCAATTTCCTGCCCATAGGCAGGTATACAGTCACAATGGGCGTTCAACAAGCACAACATTACACTGGCCTTCCCACTTAAAGCATGTAGCCATCGCCTCAAAATCTCCATTATTCATAATATGAGCCATATCTTTCATATTAACATGCCTGCTTCCATCAGATCCTGGCACAGTGTCTTTTGAAAATACATATACATATTTGATATCTACTACCTGTGTGTCATCCCCACAGAGGTCATCTTTGATGAAACCAGCTAGATGCTCACTAACTGTATCCCTAATGTCTTCACCATTGTTAGCTGTCTGTGTTATTAATCGCCACCTAAAGGCTTCCCCTTTCTCATTTTCCATTGTCATGGACATGCCGTTATCCCCATATATTGTTCCCATTGTGGTAGGATTGGCTTCTGTAGCCCACACATTTGTCTGTGTAGTTTCCATAATCTTCCCAATGTCTTATCATCCCCAATAAACAGTGAGGTTTATAAAAAAAGAAATAACATTGCAAATACAGACAATAAATTGCAAGCAAACGAAAGAAGAAGAAGAATCACCCCCAACTCATTCATTAAATTAATTAAATTATTGCATTTTAGTTTTGTTTCCCCCTCTTCTTCTTCCTCTTTTGCTCGCTTGAAATATGTCTATAACTGCAATGTTGTATGAACTTAACTGTCTTTTTTAATTCACTCAGCGGTCCATAGAGTTTATCTTCCACTGTCGTCTCTCTAGGCCAGAAGGTTTGCCTAGATATGTTATATTTTGGGCAGTCTTGGAGTATGTGATCTGCTGTCTGCGACGCCAATCCACATGTGCACATGGCTGTTTCACCAATCTTGAATTTTGTATACACGTGGTTGCGTAATCTATTGTGCCCTGTTCTGAGGCGCAGAATAATGACTTGTTCTGGTCTGTCCATAACGTGGTAGTCATCTTGAGCAGGTTTTGGTGGCTTTCTGACTGATTTGATCATTCTTTTCTTTTGGTAGGTATGTAATGGGCACATCAGGCTGTTCTTCTTTGGCTCCTTCCTTAACCAATTGATCAGCTCTGTCGTTTCCAGGTACTCCACAGTGGGAGGTATCCACTGTATGGTGACCTTATGCTGACTGCTAAGTTCAGAAAGTAGTGTCCTTAGTACTGGCAATTTCCCAGACAGGAGCGTCTCGTGCACTGATTTTGCATCTGTCAATAGCACCACAGGTTGTGTACCATTGCTGGTATTTAGTAATTTCTCTGTTGCTGTCTTGATTGCTGAATTTCAGCTTTCCTGTCGGTACTCTGGCGGTGTCCCTAGTATTATTTGGGTAGTCTGTGTACACTACCACTCCTCCATTTCGAACAGCATTTTGTGCCGACCCATCTGTGTAGACTCAGATCCAGAGGTCCTGTGGGTATTCTTCATCAAGGAAGATGAGAGTGGCTGTTCTGCACTGCACACTGTTCTGTTCTTCCTAGTCAAATATTCCTCTCACTTTTGTCTGGATTTGTAATGATAGTCTATGTTCATCTTTCCATGGAGTTCGCTCTGGAATAGTTGTTTAAGTTAGTTGTCTTCATCCGACATACAGAACTTCACGCTGGAGTTCACAGCCAGCGAACACAAGCAAGCAAGCATACAGTGTAACGTATAGGAAATTTCATTTGCAGTAAAAAGTTCTTTTATCCATCATTTAGAAGCACACGCAACTTATTGCCATTTGAAAAGATTTGTCATTTAGTAGAACACACAATCAAAAGACATCATTTACTCATGATTTGGGAGTGGGCTGATGAGTGCCAGAGATGCTTTCTGGTCACAGCATATTTTTTGTCCATGGTGAACGACATAGTTGTATGGGGGTTCTTTAAAACAAGCAAAGAGACATCTGGTGCCCACAGTGAGGTACAGGGAATCTCTTTGTATGCAAAACAGTGGCCCTAATTTTTATCTCCATGTCTGTAATTGAAATGACCACAACACTATTACATAAGGAAAAGATCTTTCTCTTATTAATTCCAGTCACATGAGGCCACGTGGTTGGAAGCCATATAGAGTGGTATGATAATCACATAACTAACTTATGAAATGTGCACACAAAAGCAAGATTTTTTCATTTCAGATTTATCCATAGGCCATTTATCAGTAGAGTATATTTCAGATATACTTGGACAATGAGCAGTCAGGCTGAAAAACATCTGATGGCTGTGGAAATATGATTTTTGAGGAGAATGCAAAGAATACCATGGACAGATAGAAAAACCAATGACCAAGTACTACAAAAAATAAATGAAAATCGTAAACTGATTAGAGAGATTAGACGTAGACAGTAAAAATTGTTTGGACAATAAATCAATTGGACAACTTGGTGACAACTGGCAAGATCGAGGGGAAGAGAACAAGGGGAAGATAGTGAAGTAAATACCTGGATGGCATGACCACGTGGCATGGTCAAGACAGGTACACTAAGCTGATCCACGACTCTGGTGATCGAGTGAAATGGCGAATCATGACCGCCCACGCTTACCGGCATGGCACATGATGGATGGATGGATATTTCAGATGTATGGCAGACATTTGGCAAGGTCATAAAACTAGCAGGCATAAATTGGCCAGACTATGCAAACACACAAGACAGTACATTGAACGTGAACACTGTAAGAAGTATCAACAGTAGTATACTTTACTGAAACATAAAATAATCTCATGTGGATCTGACCCTTTGTTTTGGGACAAATCATAATCTCAGCAAGCACATTCTGCCAGTTATGATGGCAAATGTTGAGTTGAGTTGAGCTGAGTTAAGAACCGATATCACTGCACTCAGGACATTCCAATACGTGCTCCGTCCCCTCGTTCAACAGCCAGCAAAGAGTCACACTACCAATCGTTCCCACCGCTATCTGATTAAAAGTTCTCCTGGTCTTCTCTCTCAGTTTTGAGATTCTTCCAGAACCCTTGCCGATCCCCCGCAATCTCATTCTTTCCACATATGGATTCTCAATCTGTTCTTCCACCTTCTCCACCCGGTCCCAAAAGCGCACGACCACCTCCCCCTGTCCATAGGCAAAATTCCACCAAGAGGTGCCCTCCCTGCTAGCCTATCAGCCTGTTCATTCCCTCGTACACCCGCATGGCCAGGGCATAATATCCATACAATACTCAACATCTGTGACCTCTGAAGCGATGAGAGCCATTCCACACGAAACATTGATGGCAAATAAAAACGTGAACAATTAGCAGTCCTTCTAATTAGCTAACCAAGAGTGAAATGAAATGTCTAGAGAACAGCGAAAGCAAGAAATAAAAAACAGCAACAAACAAACAGACACTCAAGAAAAGCATGAAAAGACATGCAGATAACTGCCAAGAACAAAATAATTGCTTTACCGGGGAATGAAAAGCAGTGTAACAGGTATTTTAGTTACACTTTATTTCCTGAGTTAGATAAATATTTTGTTGTTGTTCGCATATCCTTTACAGGACATCGCTGTGTCAACACCAGCATTTTACCACTGTCGTTGATTTCTTGGCAAGATTACGCTCAGTAGTTTGTCATTGCTTTCTGAGCGGCCGGCTCACTTATCCCGTAAGTTACCAATGTGGCGAGAACCGTTTTCAATTCTCGTGCGCTGCGTTACCCTACGTGGATAAACGGGATTATGGAGAAAGTCGTTTAACCCTAGGCCAGGGAGACTGGCTACATAAAAATACATTTATTTATTTAGTTCTGTTATATACACGTTACAATATGCATACATTGCATATAAAATGTGAGCATACAAACTTGCATCCATGCACACATATGCACAAGCACACACTCATGCACCTACACATACAAGCATTCTGCATCTAGGCTTCTCTCTGTCCCTTAGTTTTCTCTCAGTCATCCTGTTCAAGAAAGTATAGCCAGATTTTCAATTATTATGATTAACTTAAATATTCCTAACATACCCCTTAGTAAATGAAAAACATATATCTTTTGAACTAAGCCTTTCAGTTAATTTTAATGCTCTATTGGACAGATTTTCATGTACATCATTTTACAATTCAAAATGTGCATTAAAAATTAACATTTTTGACCTAATACATTAGATTCAATCTGGTGCTAACAGCTTTCATCATTATTCGCAACTTTCAAGTTGGCAAAGCCAAAGATATATTTCCCAGGTGCTGGTTTCCATGACAGTTTGTGGTCTTGCAGACTTGTCAACTCATCATGTGTACATGGACACTTTCAATCATTTGCATAATGCTGCCTAGTTAAAATAAATTTCACTGTTTCAAGCTCAAAGATATGAGCAAGGAGTGTAATAAGATTTATTTAATGCTATAAATATTATAATATAAATTTTAACAATTGTCATACATTGTAGTAACAGAGAATGCAAAGAAAGGACTGTCCTTGAATATCAAGAAAACAGTAACAACATGTGACATAGAAATAGAAGGGACAATTCTTAACCAAGTGGATAATTTTAAATACCTAGGGGCATTTATAACATCAGATGGAAGATGTACCACAGAGATTAAGAGCAGAATAGGGCAAGCAAAAGACGCATTTAAGAAAATGAAGAGTATCTTATGCAATAAGTCATTATCACTGAAAGTAAAGAAGAGAGTGCTGAAATGCTATATAGAATCAGTTTTGTTGTATGGCAGTGAATCTTGGAATGTAAATGAACAAATTAAGAAGAAATTAGAAGCAACAGAGATGTGGTTCCTGAGATGAATGTTGCAAATTCCTTGGACTGCCAGAGTAACTAACAGCGATTACCTGAAACAGGCTAATGAAACAAGAACATTATATACAACAATAAGAAAGAGACAAACAGCTTTCTTCAGGTCATGTGATGAGAAGAGAGGCATTGGAGAACATCGTGACTAACTGGAAAGATCAAGGGAAGAGAGGCAGAGGCAGACCAAAGAAATGATGCTGGATGGATTGAGATGGTAGGCATGGAGGAATATCATCAACAGAGTTGATCCAGAACACCAAAGACTGAGATCTATGGAGAGCCATGAACACTTAAGCCAGCTGACAGGGCACTTGATGATTGATGATTTATTGAAATTTTAACAAGTCACAATTATTAAATAATAAAAAAACCCGGGAAAGTTAACCCAGTCACCTAATGCCCGCAGAAGTTGGATGTGTCAGCCTAATAGCGCAAGAACGCAGTTCTGCTGTAAACAGGCACAAAGCAATCGTGTCCGAAAAAATGCAGAAGAAGAAGAAATAATAAAAAGAATAAATGCTTTCTAGTTACTCTGTTGGGGAAAATCAGATTTATTTGAGGTGTAGATGATGTTTACATCTTTTGACAGCTTCCCACAAGCCCCAGATTGTGGCTTACAGGTCTATTTCTAATGCCTACTAGCCACTTAATGTGGCTATGTATGTTAATATATGAAAAATATTACATTTTTAAAATAAATCTAATCCAACATATTTAAAAGAGATTCTAAATAAATTCCAAATTCACCTTTTCTCAATTCTTGGGTTTAAACTGGAATATCATATGGTATATCTGGTGAATGTTTATTAACATTTTTGATTGCATAATAGTTAAGTTAAAACATATACATTTTAAAATTAATTTTTAAGATTTAATTTACATTCAATGTTTATTTATTCAACATTAAGATATCAGAACATTTCAAATCAGAACATTTAGTGCAAAGGTACTGCCTACAGAGTGAGTTTAGAATTAAGTCCAACAATGTAGTTGCTAAAATTGTGTTTACTACCTTAAACTTAAAAAAACACATTCATGTTAAAAAATATGAACAATCTTTTCATGCTGCTTTATCGCCCATTGATTTGTGCACATTTTAATGTATTAATGCTGTCTAGCTAAATTAGAACCAAAGTTATGAGGGTTTTAGTTTGGTATTCCTAACTACATTTTGTAAGTGCCCAAGTATTATAACAAAAGTGAAAGAAACATAGCAGGGAATGAGTTACATTACCAAAATAAGATGGTACAATATGTAAATTTAATATAGCAACAGACAGCAACACATCAGTCCTTTCCTTCTTGATGCTTAATCAATTGTTCTGCATCAAACAGCAAGTCGCAGGCTTTCTTATGTTTCTTCCAGTGACTAACTTGACATTCCCTGTTAAATAACAGTTTTGCAAAAGT
>JACEFZ010019438.1:5000-30351 GCA_014155875.1 Cepaea nemoralis
TTAGCTTCCATTTTCGCCTATACGGTGTAAGGGGGGGGGGGGGGATTTATAAGGAAGATATACGAAAAGGTGGAAGGCTGACATTCTGAACATATGGTGAAGGGGTGCATGGGCCAAAAATGGTTGAGAATCACTGGTGTAGAATGTGTACAGGCGTCTTAACGGATCATTTATATGAGGGCTTGCTATACGAATCCGAGACTCACTCAGGCGTGGACAATAGAGTCCTGTCACTTTCCTTGTAGTTACAGTGCTGCACGTACTACTACTACTACTACTACTACTACTACTACTACTACTACTACTACTACTACTACTACTACTACTACTACTACTACTACTTCTACTTCTACTACTACTACTACTACTACTACTACTACTACTACTACTACTACTACTACTACTACTACTACAACAACTACTACTACTACTACTACTACTACTACTACTACTACTACTGCTAGTACTACTTGTGCTGCTGCTGCTGCTACTACTACTACTACTACTACTACTACTACTACTACTACTACTACTACTACTACTACTACTACTACTACTACTACTACTACTACTACTACTACTACTACTACTGCAATTAGTATTACTTCACTACTACTATCATTACTACTACAGAAGCTGTCACTACTATAACTACTACTGTGCAACTATTACTACTACTACAACTACTACGACTATTACTACTAGTACTACTACTACTGTAGCTGTCACTACTACTACTGCTGCTGCTGCTACTACTACTACTACTACTACTACTACTACTACTACTACTACTACTACTACTACTACTACTACTACTACTACTAGTGCTGCTGCTACTACTACTCTTACTGTTGCTGCTGCTGTTGCAACTACTACTACTACTACTACTACTACTACTACTACTACTACTACTGCTGCTGCTGCTGCTGCTGCTACTACTGCTGCTGCTGCTGCTGCTGCTACTACTACTACTACTACTACTACTACTACTACTACTACTACTACTACTAATACCATCCCCATCAACATTGCCCCTACAACTATAACTACCGCCTCTTCCTTCAACTTCTCTTGTATTCCCTTCTTCTTGTCAACGCCTTGTGGACTCCTTCACAGTAAATACAGCATTGATTGCAGTACCAGCTGTGCACCAGATATCACCAGACATATTTCTAAACATGATCTGTGCTATCGTGTCCAGCTTGCTCTCGGGGGTTTTAAAATATGACTGTGTGTTAAGAGGTCCCGCTATAAATGAGCCGCTTATACAAAGTTTATGGCCTCGGTCACAAAGAAAAGGCGTTAGACCGCTGATGTTCTAGAAGATTGCGTAGGTGGGCAGTGTTAGTATGGTTCTGTATTTATTATATTATGTTGGTGATCATTGTAATGAAAATATTTCTCCTCCTACTCTTCCTCCGCCTCCTCCTGCTCCTACTCCTGCTCCTGCTCCTCCTGCTCCTCCTGCTCCTCCTCATCCTCCTCCTTTTCTTCCCCCTTTTCTTCTTCTTCTTCTTCTTCTTCTTCTTCTTCTTCTTCTTCTTCTTCTTCTTCTTCTTCTTCTTCTTCTTCTTCTTCTTCTTCTTCTTCTTCTTCTTCTTCTTCTTCTTCTTCTACTCCTACTCCTCCTACTCCTCCTCCCCCTCCTCCCACTCCTCCTCCTCCTCCTCCTCATTCTTCTTCTTATTCTTTTCTTCTTCTTCTTCTTCTTCTTCTTCTTCTTCTTCTTCTTCTTCTTCTTCTTCTTCTTCTTCTTCTTCTTCTTCTTCTTCTTCTTCTTCTTTTCCTCTTCTTCTTCTTCTTCTTCTTCTTCTTCTTCTTCTTCTTCTTCTTCTTCTTCTTCTTCTTCTTCTTCTTCTTCTTCTTCTTCTTCTTCTTCTTCTTCTTCTTCTTCTTCTTCTTCTTCTTCTACAATTTTTTTTTCCGCCATCTGTCTCCTGCTTGTATTCCCCCTTTGATCCTGTTTATGTTATCCAGAAGTGCTATACAAAGAACTAGATTGAAGTCCCATGTGTATTCCAGAAGTACTATAGATTTCTAGGATCAAGAATTCATAGTTGGTGGAAATCCAATTCCAGACCTCATATATGCAGATGATACGGTGCTCGTTTCAAACAGTGCAAAGGAATTAGAAAAGTTAGCCAAATTTTTGAAACGACACAATAGAGATCAAAATTCTTTTCTGGACATAAAAAACAAAAACAAGAGTATTGTCCAAAGAGAAAACTTACATGTCAACCAAAGATTGCAGTCTTAATGAAGGCATTGAAACTATCACATTATTTGAACAGCTGGCTTCACGATTAACAATTAACATTGTTAATTATGAGCAAGTTATTTAAAGATTATGATAGATTCAATAATTTCATTGAGATTGTAATCTTTAAAAGGAGACAGACCGTAGACTGACCATAGCAATATACGAGGTTCAGCCGTATTAAGAACCCCTGAGACAGAACCGGCAAATGGAGGACATCTTGGCCGAATGGTTAAGAGCGGTCGCTCTTAAACTCCCCGTGCGCTGGTTTCGAGGCAGCGGGTTCAACCCTACACCGGTCTGTTAGATTAAAATGTCGACTTATCGTTCTTGTCTTAGGGACGTACATTACCAGTACCTCAGAAGTCGGAGTGGGTTCGCCCGATGGCTAGGGACATTGGTAATAGGTGAAGCTAATCCACTCGCAAAAAGGAGTTAGAAGTTGTAGTAAGTGTACGGACTACGCTGCTAACTCAAGTGTAGGCTATACCAGTGCACTGGACTAATTTCTGTGTGTGGATTAACATTTCCCTATTGCCAGTGTCTCTCGCTATCAGGATACCCACTCCGACTTCAGAGTCCAGGACAAGAAAACAGTACTGGAAGGCCCCGCTATACGTTGCTTCTGTATACGTCGTTTCGCTATAACGTCGTTGCCACATAGGGGACTAACTTCACTTTACGTCGCTCCGTTTCGCCTTAACTTCACTTTACGTCGCTCCGTTTCGCCTTAACTTCACTTTACGTCGCCATAACGTCGTTTTGAGCCTGGGACAATTAATGCAGGTGCTGACAAAATCAAAGAGCATGCTAAAAACGTAACCCCTTTGAGTGCTTCTAAGATCACTCATACCAGAAGTATTCTTATGGAGAACATGGAAGCACAATTGACCGTCTGGATTGAAGACCAGAACCTACGGAATATGCCCGTGAGCAAGATGGTTATCCAAGAGAAAGCAAAGTCTCTCTATGCAGATCTAGCTAAGAAAGCGGGTGTGAGCAGTACTAGTAGTCCGTATGATAGTCTTAGAGCGAGTCGTGGTTGGTTTAAGGGCTTTAAGAAACATTCACACTTGTACAACATTCAGACAACAGGTGAAGCGGCGAGTGCTGATACTGAAATTTCAGAGCGTTTCCCTGCAGAGTTAAAGGCCATGATTGAGGAGGGTGGTTACTGTGCAGCAGACATTGCACACATTTTTTATCTAAGCAAAGAAGAGCCAGGAAAAGAGGCATGAAGATGTTACAGTTTCATCCTCAGATGAAGAGGCAGAATTGAATGCGTCTACGTCCCAATAACTCAACCACTCGCCCTCCAACCCACCTCTATTTACTAAAATAAATGTTTGCATATCCTTTACCGGACATCGCTGTCAACATCAGCACCTTTTATCTGATCGTTGATTTCGTGGCAAGATTACGCTCAGTAGTTTGCCATTGCTTTCAGAGCGACCGGGTCACATACTCCGTAAGTTACCGACGCGGTTAGAACCGCTACCGATTCTCGCCGACGTCCCGTTCTGCACGAGAGTATACGGGATTACGGAGAAAGCTCTAACACCTGAGCCAGGGAGACCGGCTCACCTCTATTTAGCCAATAAATATCAACAACCATCAAAATAAACATTACTGTGGTACACAATACACTGTATTTCATTTAATGCTATGGGAAATAGTGTTTCGCTATACGTCGTTTCACTTAACGTCGCGTTGTCCAAGAACGTAACCCCGACGTTAACCGGGGGCCTTCCAGTTCATGAATTCAGTGATAGCTCAACGACAAACAAAACGCTGCATATTATGCGCAGGGCATCGCATTCATTTTGTCTTATACACAGGAAATATAAGCTACAAATGCCGCGTCAGGGAATCTGTTTCCCAGTAACCTTATCTATGTCCTGTTTCGTAATCTGCTTTTCTGAATTCTATTATCTTATGAAACGACAGATGTATATGGAGTAGTTGTCTTCTTTGCATTAAGAAGGAGTGTTGAAAATCGGGTGCAAGGATCAGAGGATCGACTTCATTGCACCGGGTTTACCCCATATGGCTCGGTTTCTTTATGTATTCATCTTTGTATAAATGTATGTATGCGCGCGTGTGTGTACATATATATTTTTGTATAAGTGTATGTAATAAATAAAATAAATGTTTGCATATCCTTTACAGGACATCGCTGTCAACATCAGCATCTTTCAGCTGATTGTTGATTTCTTGGCAAGAATACGCTCAGTAGTTTGTCATTGCTTTCTGAGCGGCTGGCTCACATACCCCGTAAGTTACCGACGCGATTAGAATCATTGCTGATTCTCACCGTCGTCACGTTACCTAATGTGTGTATGTATGTAGTACCAATTGTAACGTATGGCTGCGAATCCTGGACAATTAGTAAACAGGCGAAACAAATTCACGGAAGCCTTGAAGGTGTGGTTTTATAGAAGAATGTTGACAATTAATTGGACAGCCAAAATGAGCAATCTGGACATTCTGAGGAAGGCTAAGTTGCAAATACAAACCTATCACAAACATCAGAAAGAGAGTCATTGTGTTTTGGCGACGTTATGAGAAGACAAATATAAAATACAAAATAAAAAGACAAATATAAAAAATTGCTAAGTTGCAAATACAAACCTATCACAAACATCAGAAAGAGAGTCATTGTGTTTTGGCGACGTTATGAGAAGACAAAACCTGGAACACGTTGTGGCAACTGGAAAGATTTGCGAAAAGAGAGATAAAGAAAGACAGCAGGAGAAGATTCTTGATATTCTTGTGTCATGGCACGGATGTGAGTCAACACACGAACTGATCCATGCCATCGGAGATCACAATATGTGGAGGAGCATGATCGCATACACCAGCCGGCATGGTACTGGATGATGGTGATGATGATGCCTGTCTGTCTGTTTGTCTGCCTGTCTGCCTGCCTGTCTGCCTGTCATGTAACGTTGTAACATGAATTGTTTATTTTTGGTTTATGTTTACCGCATTCAATTTACCGTGTTTGCTTCTTCGTTCCAAACCTCCAACCCCCCCCCCCCCCCCCCCCCCCCCCGAATGTAAATGCAACATTCATGATAGATAATTGGTGTGCGAAAGATGAGTGATTTCAAAGGCCGATTATACGACGGGTCTGCGTGCCCAGTTTTTGACCTTTTGAAAATAAAGTTCGTTTGTTCATTCCTTCCACACAGCGACCTGCCGAAAGAACACAGAACACCAACTCCACAACTCTAGTGACGACCTCCAACTGCATTTATAAGCCGACGGACGGGGTGTGGACACGATCCCACGGCCTTTAGATCGCGAGGCAAGCAGCTTGAGGTCTTGGCCACGGCAATCAATCAAATCAATCAATCAATCAATCAATTAAACTATCAATCAACCAATCAACCAACAGTTCAACCAACCAATAAAGAAATCAATTAACGAATAAATCAAGCAATAAATAAAAAAATCAATCAATCAACCAACCAATAAATAATCAACCAAAAAATAAATAAATAAACCAATCAACCAACAATTAAACAAATAAATCAACCAATCAATCAACCAACCAATCAATCAAAAAATCTATCAATCAGGTGAAGGTTGGCTGCAATGGATCTCCAACACTGTCCGTCTCTCGCCTTGACTGTACGTTCTGTCAGATTGCTGTTCGTCCTCTCTTGATGTTATCCTCCCACTTTTACCGTTGTCTACCTCTTGCTCGCTTGCCTTCAACCTTACTCTCCAGTATCGTTTTATAAGAGGGTTATGTCTTTTAACGTGGACGAAATATTTCATTTGCCTCTGTTTTATATATTTCATCAACTCTCTTTTCATTCCCAGTGTTTCTAGAGCCTCTGTATTTGGTTATTTTTCTTTCCATGAAATACGACATATTCTTCTGTATATCCACATCTCTCCATGAAATACGACATATTCTTCTGTAAATCCACATCTCCAGGGCATCTATTCTATTTTCTAATTGTTTGTTCGTTACACAGACCTCCTCTCCATTTAATTTTCACCTTGCTTTCTTGAGAGACGATAGATTGTAAAATTTAGTGATACCTCTCCATAGAGGAAAACCTGGGCTGAATTTAGAGACCATGTGTTGTGCATGCAGCATGATCCCTCTCTCGGCATGTCTAGTTTACTCAAGAAGAAAGGTAACATCAATATTTCTGAAACAAGACAAGCTGCAGAAGCTGCTTAATAAGCAAGGCAATGCTCTAACTGTCCGCCTCCATCATAGACCAGTTGCCGACCAAGACTTAGGGCCTGGTCTGCCCTGCCATGACATTTAGTCTTTAGGTTGCACTTTATCCCACCAGGATAACTCTTGCACCCTCCCCATAGGCAATGAATGAAAAAACGAGAAGTAGATTGTGGGCTTTACTAAAACACGACTACAAGAGACAAATTGGACGTTGCGGCCAAAGCCTTCGTCAGCACAGGACAAACAAATGCAAACCGACACAAACCTACATGAAACACACTATGACAATATTAAACTAATTAAAGGTACTTATCTGAATCCCTTGCTTGGAAAGACTGACACGCATACAGCTATCAGTGGATTAATAGAGCGGATGTATGGTACACGGGTCAAATGTCAAGCGGAAGGGGCGTGGTGGTGGAGGAGCGCCAATGTGCGCGGAAAAGCGAAAATTAGGACCGGCAAAAATGTCACGGACGCAGTTCACAATTAGCAATTCTCGTTAAGAGCTCGAAACACAGCTGCGGAAGATTACATTGTGTTGGTCCTCACAGAGGGACATGAATCGCGGTCGTTCAGAAAACGATGGCAAAACACCGAACGCAAACCTGCCAAGAAAGTTGACTGCGACGTCCTATAAAGGACCTGCACGTACCTCGATGGTGGACTGTAAGCTAGGGGGTGGGAGGGGGTGGGAGGGGTGGGGTTAGGAAGCTAAATGAAGCTGTGTTGGACATTGAGGCCGTGAGGGGAGAGTGTGCCCAACTGGAAGATGAGACGGTGTTCCAATGTCTTCCGATCCCGTTTGTGGGATGCGCATGATTTGATGGCCGTGACCTGTATGTCGGCCACGCCACGGTGGACAAGACTGTTGAAATGCATGGATACTGGTTTGTGGGCGCCGCTGGTGATATCAGAAAGATGTTGTCTAGATCTGTCACCAAGACGTAAGCCTATCTCACCGACATATCTCATGTCGCATCGTGTGCAGATAATAGCATAGGTGCCGTTGTGACTGATGCACGAGAACCCTCTCGGATGTGGAAGGTCGTCTTAGGGAATGTCAGACTCTGGGTTTGAAGTACGTGTGGGCAGGTCTTGCAACGCGATCGAATACAAGCCACCGTTCTAGGAAGAGACTTGTGAGGTTCTCCCCATAGCACTCCTCCGCCCGAAACCGTTGGAACAATGTGGGGTGTCGGGTTTGGTGAGCCCTGCTCAACATTCGGCGCTAAAATAAAGCAGGTAGTATTGTTTACTGTCATACGTTAGCCCAGTCATATCTGACTAAGACCTAACTCACCGCTCCATATAATATAGATGAATATACATAAACCGCTCATAAAGTGCTAAGACATCAGAAAAACCCTGTCTGTCAAAAGAAACAGCCAGAAAACAAATCATTTTCTGAACTTAAAAACAAACAAAAAACACAACACAGACATGTCCACGGGCAAAACGACATGCCAACTAGAGATCACAATTAACAATGAAGAATCTGAAAATTTCACAAACTGTGAATATCTTGGTTCCAAGATTAACAGCAATTGCCAGAGCAACCCAGGGGGTTAAACAGTATGAAGAACCCAAGGCAAAACATCAGCAAACAATTTAGAATAACATTTTTGAGAACACGCATCTTTTCTGTGACAACAAACGGATGACTCATGGACCATTTCGCAATGGCTAATGAAGAAACTATGGCAAACTACTGAACTTAAACTTGCCAAGACATCAACAACAGCAGTAAAATGCTGGTGTTGACAGCGATGTCCTGTAAATAAGATATGCAAAAAAAAAAAAAAATATAATAATAATAAAAAAACACGGGGTTTTAACTGAGTGCCATGAGATTATTAATCGTCTTAAGCGACTTCTCGTATGTGCCATGGGCTCAAATACAATAGTTTTCCCTATGCAAGTCCTTTTAATTTGATATATAATACAACATCTCGGCTACCATACGGACAACTTTAAAGTCATAACTTCCAATATTCCGCCATCCATTTTTGCTAGGTTCAAACTTACGTTTTGTTTGACACTGAATCTGTTTAGTATAAATGTTCCAGAAATGTTCTTAGAATGTTGGGGGCGAAGACGAGGAACAATTTCAACATTCTATAAGACAGCGTCGAAGACAACTAGCTCATAGACAGTGTCTCCAAAATTAAAATACTTTGTCCAGAAAAAACAAAAAACAAACTCAAAACAATGAATTCCCTTAGAGAATTCAAACACAAAAGCCACAAACATTATGTTGCACGATTTATTGCCTGGCATTTTTCTCATTTTCTCATGCTGTGTCCATGTTAAACGTCTCGGTGCTTTGTAATGAAGCGATGGAAGACATGATTCCTCGAAGAAGGGGCCAGCACGAAGATTAGCACGGTACATGTAGGCAGAAGAGGGTGTTTGAGGCAGGCGAGTTGGGCAGCAGGTCGAGAGAGTTTTGGGATGGCCGTAATGAGGGCGACGTTCTGCAAATGAGGTGTTGCAAGAGGATTGCTTAGTCACTCAGTCGAGGATTTGTGCACATGTCATATACGTTTTATAATACATATTATTCTTGTTTAACACTAAGCTGTTAAGCCAACCCTGTGTCGATGAGGTTACCAACTCAGTTCGTAATCCTGCATACTGAAAGCAAATTTGACATCACAAACAGCCAACACGTGCTGGTGTTGACTGCAACATCCTGTAAAGGATATGCAACTAACTTTTATAAAGAGATTGTAAAGTGAGGAGCTTGTCTGTTACGCTACATTTCAATCACACTCGGCGTTTGTTGGCTGTTGGTGACAGACAGACAGACAGACAGACAGACAGACAGACAGACAGACAGACAGACAGACAGACAGACAGACAGACAGACAGACAGACAGACAGACAGACAGACATTCAAACATACAGGCAGGCATTCAAACAGATAGACAGACAAACATTGAAACAGACAGACATTCAAACTGACAGACATTCAAACAGATGGACAGAGAGACAGAAGAGTAGTAATTGATGGATGGATACTTAAAGAATGTAGTTGGATGAATAGATTACAGGCTAAAGAATAGATGAATAGATGCATTAATATACAGGTAAAACTAACTGACATTAGTATATTCACATAGACTAAACAACTGAATGAAGCACTCCCTGTCGAAGCTAGCAAAGAAATAATCAACACAATCGCATACGAAATAATAATATAATATACTAGACATGGGTGCATCAAAAGTAGTACATAACTAACTATACAAAGACAAATAACAAGCAAAAGAATACACGAGAAAAAATTATTTATGTGCATATGTGACAACTAAATATAATGAAGCTAATTTGGATGAATTGTCGATAATGATAAACAAGAGCGAGTAATGCATGTCTGGATGAAACAGCCAGAAAACTTAAAAATGATACTAATAATAAATAAATGATGTTAGAAAAACGTCAATAATTGGGAATTTGATTTTTTTTTAAACGATGTGTTTTGGAAACTAGTGATATGTGTTTTTTGTTTGTTTTTTAAATGTAGTAACGAGTTTAGGATATGGTTGTAAAGATGTTCAGAGAGTTAAGTTAGTTGGACATCTTTTACAGGATGTTGCAGCCAATCCCAGCATTTTTCCTAGGCAGTTTTACTATTAGTATGATGTCATTAAACCACCTTGCACTGGTTTTCGCGCTGTGGTATGAGCGTCGGTCGTTCAGAAAGCAATGTCAACCTACCGAACGTAAATTTGTCTAGTAAATCACGAACAGTCAGGGAGTCACCACGGCGAAGTTGTTAAACTGCTTGCTACCGCGATACGAATGTTACATGTTCCATTTCTGCCTACGTCAGTCGGTTCACTATTGCAATTCTATCGGCGACTCCTGGGGGATCGTCGATGGAGCTATGGAGTTCGTGCTTTTTGCGATGCTTTCGGTAGGACGCCCTGCGGAAAGCGACCGAACCATTTATGACAAAACCCGGAGCAATTAAGTCGACCATCACGCCTTTTTAACTCGTTTTAAAACCCCTTTTAAATAACAAACAACCAAAACTTCTGAGGTTGACTGCGATTCCTGTAAAGAAATACAACTAAATTAAGTGTGTCATTACTTTCTGAAAGCCGACGACTCGCACCATCAAAATCAAAGCAGAGCGATCTGTTTCCAAACCCCCGGCTTCTGACTTCAAACCCTGAACTCGGTGTGTGTGCGAATTGGAACACTCAGCTTACCAAGGCCACAGACACCAGTTTTGAGCCGAGGAAGGGTACTGGTCTCCTCAATGCCATAAAATCGTATCCTAGAGTGTTGAAACTAACTTTAGCCAGACTTAAGATAAGTGCAGTGTCTACTCTGATGTTGTGCAAGCTTCAGTATGTACGTCAGTGTTTGGGTCAGTCAGCTCTTGACGGAGTTTATGTCTTGGCTGGTGACTCCTCAGCAGTGGACGCGTTCGATGGAACAGAGCGCCCACTCTTAAAACTTAAACTAGGCAGGCTGAGAGAGGGATCAGGCTGCATGGGCAGCTCTTCGTCTCTACAATTCACTGAAGGCTTTATGATATCGAGAGGTATAACTACATCCCCGGTCTTATCTTACTACTACCATCCATCCATCCATCCATCCATCCATCCATCATGTGCCATGCAGGTAAGCATAGGCGGTCATGTTCTGCCATCTCACTTGATCACCAGAGTCGTGGATCAGTTCCGTGTTCCTGTCGTGGCCAAGCCATCCAGGTATTTACTTCTCGGCCTTCCCCTTGGTCTGTTTTTGCCAGTCGTCACCAAGTTCTTCAATTCATTTCTTCTCATAACATGCCCAAAAAATATTTCTTTAAAATGACTCTAATCAGTTTACGATCTTCATTTGTTTCTTGAAGGACTTGTTCATTGGTTTTTCTGTCTGTCCATGGTATTCTTTGCATTTTCCTCAGAAACCACATTTCCACAGCCATCAGATGTTTTTCAGCTTGTCTGCTCTTTGTCCACGCTTCACATCCACCGCGTCACAAATGTGTTGTGCAATTCACATTAATTCACGCCATCAGCATAATAATTTTTTTTTAGAATCAAGTAAATTCTCCCCAGCTAAAGAAGATACCTTTTTAGAGGTCTCTAGTTAGTCATGGCCGTCTCCCTGGCGTAGGTGTTAAGAACGTTGTTCGTAATCCCGTATACTCTCGTACAAAACATAGCTGCGCGAGATTCGGCAGCGGATCGCATCGCGTTGGTTATGTACGGGGGTATGTGAGGAGGTGGTTCAAAATGCAATGGCAAACTACTGAACGTAGAACTTGCCAAGGCATCAACAGCAGCTAAAAAATGCTGGTATTGACTGCAATGTCCTGTAAAGGATCATCATCATCAAGTGCCGTGTCGACTGACGTAGGCGTTCATGACTCTCCACAGATCTTTGATTTTCTGGATCAACTCTGCCGTTGATATTCATCCATGCCTGTAAAGGATATGAGGGGGAAAAGTTAGTCATGCGTCGAAGTACACATGTTCCTGCAGCGAGGCGTTGTCGTAATTTGGAAGTGACAGGTTCGAAACCCGGTCGGTAATTATAGCTTTTAATTTGTATGTTGTCTAGTACATATTCAAGCCTCTACTTCTTTCTCTTACTTCTATCAGCGCCAAACAATACATATGTGTTTATTTATGAACTAAATTCCACACAGGTGTGCTACACCTGTCATAGGATCCTCACCTACTTTAACCTTTTTTTTTTTTTTGGTTTTTGTCCACCTACTAGGACTAAATAGATAGATCCTCCTGTAGCAATCCATAAATGTGTGAACTGCTTTATTTTTCCATGGTCTATCTGTACCAATCCATAAATGCCTGAATTGCTTTATTGTTTAGTGCTTTATCTGTACCAGTCATACATATGTAAATTATTTTGTTGTTGTTTATTTTGTTTTGTCTGTACCAGTCCATAAATGTGTGAATTGCTTTACTTTTTGGGTGTTCTGTAGGGAATCTCCGTGGCGAAGTGGTCAAGCCGTTTGACTCGGGCTTCGAAGGTTGTGGGTTCGATTCCGGGCCGCGTCTTTCGGTTCACGAGTGAAACTTTTCGGAGACTCCTGTGGGTCGTTGTTATAGTTACGGAGTTCGTGCTTTGTGCGTCGCTTTCCGCGCTGCGGAAAGAGACCGAGCCATATGGGATAAAACCCCGGTGCAATGAAGACGACCCTGTCGACTTTTAAACAAATTTTTTTTTTGGTACCAATAAATAAATGGGAGAATTGCTTTATGTTTAGGTGTTCAGTCTGTACCAATCCATAAAAGCGTGAATTGCTTTAGTTTCTGGAGAACAATCCTTGTTCTTCATGTAACTTCTTCTATCATATTTCCATCGCCGTCAGCAATGTACCAAGATAATTCGAAACTACTTACTTCCTGCAATACCCCCCCCCCCCTCCCTACCCGAGTGATAAATATATCTATCGCAATATTTGTATTGGATCGGCAAACATCAAATTTTGTTAAATTATATTGCGCCGTGTCAGACAGAGTTCTATTAGTAAAATTAAACGGAAGACCTTTTAAAATAAATATCATTCAAGTATATGCTCCAACAAGTGAATGCAGTGAAGAAAGTATAGAGGAATTTTATAATGACATGGAGTCTGCTTTGAAGAACTGTAAAAAAGAAATCAGAAATAAATATCATAATGGGTGATTTCAATGCAAAAGTAGGAAATCTAGGCGATGCGTGCAACGTAGGCAACCATGGTTTGGGAGGGAGAAACGAAAGAGGATACATACTTGTAGAATGGGAAAAAGAGCAGGAAATCCTGGTTTAAACAACGTCCTAGAAGATTATGGACATGGAGGAGTCCTGACAGCAGAATTAGAAACCAGATTGATTGCATTCTGATTAGCAGGTGGTTGAGGGGATATTCCCGGATGGTGGATAAAGTGAGGAAGAGGAAGAAGAAAGGGGGAGAGGGGTAGAGAGAGAGAGAGAGAGAGAGAGAGAGAGAGAGAGAGAGAGAGAGAGAGAGAGAGAGAGAGAGAGAGAGAGAGAGAGAGAGAATAAAAGTCAGATTTCCGACATTTATTTAAAAATTGATTTATTTAGTTGTTTCGGAATTTGAATGATTGAAGATTCAAAACAACCCACTTCTGGCAACGCTGATCGTATTCCTGTACGAACCTTGGGCCTTGTCCACGTCGAATTGGAAGCACTAGACTCGAGTTTCGCTTTTGTTTGAGTTCGTCAGCAGTGCATATTCCTGACTGGACCCGGGATCGAACTTTGGATCCCTGGCGTTTATTAAAAGATAAAGGGCTAGAAAGGAAGAGAGATTGATGAACGGACATTATGAAATGAGACAGAAATAGATACACAGAAAGAAATAGGATATTTATGCGGTAGGTAGGTATGAATGTAAGAAGGTAGGTAGGTAGATAAGTAGGTAAGTAGTTAGACAGGCAGGCGTGTATGTTGGCTGGTTAGAAGGTAGATAGGTGAGTAGATAAGGTGGTAACTAGTTATTAAGGTAGGTGTATATACTAGTTGGTTAGAAAATACATTGGTAATTAGGGAGGCAGGAAGGTTGGTTGATAAGAAGTTGATAAGAAGTTAGGTAACTAGACAGACAGAGAAGGTGGGACGGGAGGGGGGCGGACGGACAGATATAGATAGACGGACAGATCAACGGACGACGGACGGACGGTTGGATGGATGGATGGATTAATGGACGTTTGGACGGATCGATGGATTGATCAATGGATAGACCTATCAACCTACAGACAGACATAGGCACAGACATACAGACATAGAAACAGACAATGTAATGAAATACCCAGGATATTAACCGAGATTTCAAATACCAATCTCTCCCCATCTCGAGAACAACTTATCCGAGTGTATTAACATGTATCACCTTTCGAACAAATCCGGTCATCTCGCCCATCAGCGTCTCTGCGCGGTAACGACCGGATCGTTATTGCAGCTTGCAAAAGTCATTATAGGCAGAACCTACAGCATTGAGGAGCTCGATACGAACCAGCATACATTTCTTCAGTCGCGTGTGGCCTTGGATAAATCAATCGTCTCTGGACGCTTTTAACTTGCGACCTCTGCCTATTTGAAACTCACCGGATGACCAACTTGATGCCACATTTAAAAGATGTGGGTAACTAATGGGTGAGTCAGTATAGTATTTGGGAAAGGGGGAGTTACCAGTCTAGCAAACTGGTGCTGGTATTTGAGATATTGTAATGCGTCTCTGTTCTACCATGATAGAATAGTATTTGAGTTATTGTATTGCGTCTCCGCTCTAACACAATAGTATAGTATTTGAGTTATTGTATTACGTCTTTGTTCTAGCAGTATAGTATAGTATAGTATAGTATAGTATAGTATAGTATAGTATAGTATAGTATAGTATAGTATAGTATAGTATAGTATAGTATAGTATAGTATAGCTGCTTGTTCCAGTGCTCGATGTATGGAACTGGATATTATCATGCCATGTAATTGTACGAATGGGCTTCACATGAAAACATGAAAAGTGTGATAGAATGTCCACTAACCATGTCATTGTCTTGTAACCTGTCAATATTGTTGCCAAGGATATTAATATTGTCAAGCAGGTAATATCACGCTGTAAACGAACATTGTGGCGTCATAAAGACAGTTTAAAGATGACCGCTCCACTTTTGAAGTGCACCAAAGAGGAACAGAGGTCTGTTATTCGTGTTTTGATCAGTGAAGGGGTGAAACCTTTAGAATTGCATTGGTGAATGAAAGTCCAGTATGGAGATGCATGCCTGTCAGTCCAGCAAGTGTATGCGTGGAGTAGGAAATTTCACAACGGCGCGACTTCTGTATCAGACTTGTCGGTCCAATGAAAAGGTGGAGCAGACGGTGCATGAATGGTTGGTTACACACGCGAACCAAGAGCATTTTTTTTCCTGCAGAAATCCAAGCACTATATCGGCGCTGGGAGACTAGCATTTATATATATGTTCTATACTTTTTCAGAATATATTCACACACACACACACACACACACACACACACACACACACACACACACACACACACACACACAGACACACACACACACACACACATGCACACATGCACACACACGCACACACGCACGCACACACACATTTATTAAGTCCCCCTCGTACGATGTCTTTGATGTCAATCCATTTCTTTTCTTTCGCCCTCTGTCTCTTGTATCAGATATTATTTGATGTAGAGCCGATCCTGGTAACTGATGGTGTTTCACCATAATGAGATGGCCGAACCATTTTGTGTGTGCAGTGCTGTATCATGACCTCGTTAGGAGGTTAGCATGGCGGAATGGTGAAATTCTGGGGGGGGGGGGGGGGGAGCCAGTCTGTTTAAGAGGTTTATTACTACGAAAAATATACGTAGACATATTTTCATCATTTGGCAAGCTTCAGCTTTCGCTTCTGAATGCGGCGTAGTGGGTTTACTCCACACGCCGGCCAGTTGGACTTATATGTTGACTTCTCATTCTGAAGACACTGGCAAACTACTGAACGTTAAACTACCTAGTACATCATATAACTGCCAATACGCGATGGATGTGATTCAGTTGTCCCGCAAAGGAAAGGCAACGTTTTGTTCACATCAAAATCGCTTCATTTTGTTTTCCTTCTTCTTCTTCTTCTTCTTCTTCTTCTTCTTCTTCTTCTTCTTCTTCTTCTTCTTCTTCTTCTTCTTCTTCTTCTTCTTCTCTTCCTCCAACCTTTACATGGTCTTACCCTAGCTCTTATCCATTACATTTCTTCGATGTGGCTCCTTGTGGTAGATGTTACTGGGCCATTCTTGTGACGTGTCACCTGTATGAATGAATACGCAAAGCAGAATATCGAAGAAGAAACTCATTACAGCCGAAGTTCGTTGCGGAGACGCCATTATAAAAGGTGGATGATACTCATTTTTACAATGCATATTTCTATTTACGAGTTTTCTTAAGTGGCTTCTGTCTGGTAGTTTTGGCCTGAAATACTTGCCGTTTAAATGGTTTCCAGTGTACTTAAGAGCTTAGCCGTTTAACTAGCTGGAAATAAACGTTTCATGAGTTGTCACGCCTTTTACTTTCGGCGCCGGAAATGACAGCGTAATTGAAGATCGGCCATGTTGGTGGTAGTATAGAGCTCAGACTGTCCATACATCTCCTGGGAATTGAGTTTCTAGAGGCAAACGATTACCGATAAATTAATTAATAGGTGCTTATTAGAATTTATATGACGGCTTTGTGGTTGTTTGTTTGTAGATATTGTAGGAAACTGAGGGTTTCTATTCTTGAGGTAGAAATAATGAGGATCAAATCGTTGAGTCATGTAAAAGGCGTGTTTTTATCGAAGAGAACGAACGAACAAAAGAATTTTATTTTAAAAGGGTCACAAACTGAGCATGCAAGCCCGTCTTACATTCTGCCCTTCCAGTCGCTTGTCGTTCGCACATCAATTATACTAATTAACAACCAAAATGTGCGGGATATGAAAATATATGATGTTAATTGAAACGAGAAAAAAGAGTGTTGAGATGCTACATAGAACGTGTACTTTTATATGGATGTGAAGCTTGGACAATGAGCAGTCAGGCTGAAAAAACATCTGATGGCTGTAGAAATGTGGTTTCTGAGGAAAATGCAAAGAATACCATGGACAGCCAGAAGACCAATGAACAAGTCCTTCAAGAAACAAATGAAGATCGTAAACTGATTAGAGACATTAGACGGAGACAGTCACAATTATTTGGGCATGTTATGAGAAGAAATGATTTGGAAAACTTGGGGACAACTGGTAAGATCGAAGGGAATAGACCAAGGGGAAGACCTAGAAGCAAGTACCTGGATGGCTTGGCCTTGTGGCATGGTCGAGACAGAAACACGGAGCTGATCCACGACTCTGGTGATCGAGTGAGATGGCAGAACATGACCGCCCACGCTTACCGGCATGGCACATGATGGATGGATGGATGTTAACTAATTTTGGTGTGTTGAAAACGAAAATGACATTTAAAATTTTGATTGGTTCTAGTTTTCAAGATATGTGCTACAAGTTTAGTTATTTAACGTCAATTTATATATATATAAATTGAGGTGAATTAAAAATGATCGCTCTTTTGTTACGACTACAGGGTGGATTCACCAAGTACCGTTGCTTTCTCTGTGAGTGGGATAGCCGTTGTTGAATTGACTATTACATTAGAAGACATTGACTAATCAGGCAGTCATTGTAGCCTGGCAACAAGAACGTTGAGAACCCAGCGCTTGTCGACACCAGCAAGATTTTGTTGCCACCATTGCACATTAAGCTGGGTCTCATAAAAATGAGTTAAGGCAATGGAGAAAACAGATTAGGCTTTCAAATACCCCATCAGAAAATGTCCAAGACTGAGTCAAGCTAAAATAAGAGAGGAACTATGTGTTGATTTTACAAATCCGAAAACTCCTTCATGATGACCAGTTTCTTTACGTGTTGTATGGGAAGGAAAAAGCAGCATGGCTATAATTTAAGTCAGTGGTGGACAATTTTCTTGGAAACACCAGATCTGATAATTACAATGAAATTGTAGAAAATCTCCTTCTGAAGTATTAGAGTCTTGGCTGAAACATGTCTTGGAAAATTAATTTTTTCTGGATTCTCATCTGGATTTCTTTACGTGAAATTGTAGAGTTGTCAGTAAGATTTCACAAAAACATTACTGCAATTGAGACAGGGTATCAAGTCATTTGGAGCCATTCAGTGCTTGCCGATTACTGTTGGACTGCGACAAGAGACACCTCATCTATTGACCACAAGAAGTAAGCAAACAGAGTTTGAACAACGAATGAATAATGACAGAATGGGTTCAAATGTGCCTTTTTAAAGCATTATATATGAACTTTACATGCTAGCATTTTTTACATCATTTTATGTTGAAATATCAGTTAATCGAGTAAGTAACCACAATTTTGGTAACGCTAAAAGTAAAAAGACTAACTGTTCACCCCAAAGAATTAAACCAGCATATATTATTTTGTTACTGTAATGTAAATTCATTATTTAAAAAAAAAGAAACAGAGCCAATTGGTGAATTTCATTACGACATTTTAAACCGGCATGCCAACATCAATAACACATGGTGTATTTAAATTCTAGTACATATCACTTTTGAAAATGTATTGACTAGTGTTGTCTGTTTTTGCATGTTACATTCACATAGAAAGTGGGAACAACGTGTAAAATGAATGCTTTGAATATAAAGAACTAGCTGACCCGGCCCGGCTTCGCCCAGTCCTTGGTGGGAAGCATCTCATTTAATTCATATAAGTAGTCATATAAGTTCCCGTTCCCGTTACCGACTGTCTGTCTGTCTGTCTGTCTGTCTGTCTGTCTGTCTGTCTGTCTGTCTGTCTGTCTGTCTATCTGTCTATCTATCTATCTCTGTCTGTCTGTCTGTCTGTCTAATAGACCCATCCCTCTGTCTGTCCCTCCGTCTATCCCTCCCTCCCTCCCTGTCTGTTTGTCTATCTATCTATCTATCTATCTATCTATCTATCTATCTATCTATCTATCTATCTATCTATCTATCTATCTATCTATCTATCTATTTATCTATCTATCTATCTATCTATCTATCTATCTATCTATCTATCTATCTATCTATCTATCTGTCTGTCTGTCTGTCTGTCTGTCTGTCTGTCTGTCTGTCTGTCTGTCTGTCTGCCTGACCCGGCCCGGGTTCGCCCAGTCCCTGGTGTGGAGCATCTCATTTAATTCTGAGTAGGTAAGAATCCGCTCTGCCTTCAAAATGTTGACGTGAAGATTTTCTTCCTGCAGCTGCTTCTGTATTTGTTGATCAGTAAGCTCCATTTTTAGCCGCTTGACCACCCATCTGACTGTGTTTGAATCAGTGTTTCTGATTCTGGTGTCTTGGTCCTCCTTCCTCTCACAAGTTTTTGTGTTCGTCTGTGGGTAGTCGTCGCTCTTCTTATTGGTAGTTTCATTGACTGTAGGTTCAGATACTTTATTACAGCTTGCATGCAGACTCTCCAAAGGCAGGTTCGTCTTCTTGATAGTCTGGTCGGTTTTCTCACTATGCATCTTGGAAGCTGCTTGTTTCTTTGTGCTATTACGACGTGCCATTTTCCCCCCGTATCAGGCTGCTTGAAATGTGTAAGGCGTCTTGGCTTGATAGCGCTGAGAAGTGCTGTCAAGCGAATCGTGTCGATATGATGGCGGAAAACACTAAAGATGCGATGATATTGTTCAACATCTTTTAGATAACTTCTTAAGTATAGAAAGATGAGTTACAATGTTATGCATTATGCATTATTTTTATGTAAACTTTGAAAATGCCTTAAAGATTGTATCATTATTTATTATAACTCATATGCCGGTAAATAACTATAGACAAAGAGTTTATAAATCTTTGAAAACGATACAACAATATGACTATAAGTTATACAACAATGTTATTAAAAGTTATGCCCCTTGAAATAACTTTTTCTAGAGTTAAGTCCCTTCGCTATATATATAAATTTTAATGAAAAATGAAATAATACTGAGTAAGCAGGCGATTTCACACTAAAAAAATATCACAGTTGGCAGCTCTGGAATGAAAGGAAGACGTGTAGAAAATTTCATCTCAATTGGATGGGCCGTTAGCGAAAAAATAAAGGACATACATATTTACATACATACACTTTGTTTTATATATATAGATGTATGTTACTAAATTATGAGACATTCAGATAGACACACACACATAAACACACAGATACTCAAACGTGCAAAGACACATTCATACATATCTACATACGCATATGCACACATACATCATTTACACAAACGATCACAATTATACACCCACACACGCAAACTCTCTCTCACTCTCTCTCTCTCTCTCTCTCTCTCTCTCTCTCCTCTCTCTCTCTCTCTTGCTCTCTCTCTCTTGCTCTCTCTCTCTCTCTCTCTCTTGCTCTCTCTCTCTCTCTCTCGCACATAAACAAATTCACAATCACAAACACACTAACAAACATTCACTCATTCATACATAACGAGAAACACGGACATACACCCCTTCATACACACACACACACACACACACACACACACACACACCCACATACACACATGCAAGCATGGAGACTTTCACCCAGTGTAGGAATCTTTCACCCAGTGTAGGAGGCTTTCATCCAGTGTAGGAGGCTTTCATCCAGTATAGGAGACTTTCATCCAGTAGTATAGGAGACTTTCATCCAGTGTAGGAGGCTTTCATCCAGTATAGGAGACTTTCATCCAGTAGTATAGGAGACTTTCATCCAGTGTAGGAGGCTTTCATCCAGTGTAGGAGACTTTCATCCAGTGTAGGAGGCTTTCATACAGTAGTGTAGGAGACTTTCATCCAGTGTAGGAGGCTTTCATCCAGTAGTATAGGAGACTTTCATCCAGTGTAGGAGGATTTCATCCAGTGTAGGAGACTTTCATCCAGTGTAGGAGACATTCATCCAGTATAGGAAGCTTTCATCCAGTATAGGAGACTTTCATCCAGTATAGGAGACTTTCATCATGTGTAGGAGACTTTCATCCAGTGTAGGAGACTTTCATCCAGTGTAGGAGGCTTTCATCCAGTAGTATAGGAGACTTTCATCCAGTGTAGGAGACTTTCATCTAGTATAGGAGACTTTCATCCAGTGTAGGAGACTTTCATTCAGTGTAGGAGACTTTCATCCAGTGTAGGAGACTTTCATCCAGTGTAGGAGACTTTCATCCAATGTAGGAGACTTTCATCCAGTGTAGGAGACTTTCATCCAGTGTAGGAGACTTTCATCCAGTATAGGAGACTTTCATCCAGTGTAGGAGACTTTCATCCAGTGTAGGAGACTTTCATCCAGTGTAGGAGACTTTCATCCATTATAGGAGACTTTCATCCAGTATAGGAGACTTTCATCCAGTGTAGGAGACTTTCATCCAGTGTAGGAGACTTTCATCCAGTGTAGGAGACTTTCATCCAGTATAGGAGACTTTCATCCAGTGTAGGAGACTTTCATCAAGTGTAGCAGACTTTCATCCAGTATAGGAGACTTTCATCCAGTGTAGGAGACCTTCAGCGTGAACTGGTAAAGTACCATATTTACGAAAACTGAGTTGCCGAGCTCTCACCCCCCTCTCCCAGCTCAGAAACCAGTGGGAAGGTATAGGATAGATACTGGATGTCCACACCTGATGCGGGGTATATTCGCCTGTGGTCATTTATTTCTTGGGGCTTTCGCTCGCTTTGAATTCAAGCGTAGTCCCTACATGCGCAGCAACATCTAGTGCGCTGGACTTATTTTTGCTAGTGGATTAGCTGTCCCCATTACCAGTGACCCTCGCCATCTTGTGAACCCACTCCGATTTCTGAGGTACCTGTAATGTACGTCCCCAAGTCAAACATGAGACGTCAACTTTTTAGTCCAATTGACGGTTGTAGGGGTTGAACTCGTTACCTAAGAATCAGCACACCGGAAGTTTAAGAACGAACGCTCCTATTCATTTGGCCTAGCTAACCTTCGGGACAGAAAATGAAAAAAATACCAAATGTACTAAACACACAACAGACAATAAACAAGCTTCAAATGATATACAGGGTGTATTTTTAATGACTGTGCAGTGCTTGAAAATATTGCCGGTCCAAGTTTTGTATTTACTGTCTGTAAAGTTCATACAAAATAATAGGTAAATACAAAAATTGGGCCGGCAATATTTTCACACACTGCATAGTCATTAAAAATACACACTGTACCACGCACTGGGACATGGCAACTATGGTAGGGTAGTGGCTAGACGCTGAATGCTGGCCGGGTGGCCATTTGATTTGATCCATATCTGGGCGGATTCGGATATTCAACAGATTAAGTGACACACGCAATTTTTTAATTTTTATTTATATATATATATTTTTTTTTTATTTTTTTTTTTTTTTTTTGGGGGGGGGGGTGTGGGGGGGGGTGTCACGTTATGAGAAGAAATAAATTGGAGAACTTGGTGACAACTTGCAAGATTGAAGTAAACAAGAGGAAGGCAGAGAAGTAAATACCTGGATGGCTTGACCACATGGCATGGTCGAGACCGGAACATGGAGCTAATCCACGACTCTGGTGATCGAGTGAGATGTCGAAACATCACCGTCCATGTTTATGGTCATGGCATACGATGAATGAATGATACACAAAAAGTAGGATTGGACCTAACAAAAATGGATGGCGGAAAATGAGAAGTAGGGGTATGTCACAGTTATGACTTTAAGTTGACAATATGGTAGCCGACATGTTATATCAGTGGTGCTCAATTATTTTTGGCCCATGCGCCCTCTCACCCTATGTCATGATGTCATTCCGCCCTTTCCAGCGAACGAAAGAAGAAGAACCCCCCCCCCCCCCCTTCCACCCCGTTTTTTTCCAAAATTGACAGCCTCAAAAAGTGCATTTTTACTTAATACCCGACGCCAGAATGCCAGAAAATTATGCTTCATCAAACAAAACGCTCAATAGAAAACCAGGATATTGTGCCTGAAGCCATTTTGAGTCCGCCAATCTGTGGTCTTAATTCCACCCCCGGAAACCCTACAATTCCCCCTTGGAGGAAATTGCCCACTGGTTTAAAACCACTATATTATATTATATTATATATCATATTAAAGATTGTTGCTTATGGAAAACTACTGTATATGGCAGATACGGGAATTCGCTAAAGACTATTAATCATCCTATGGCACTCAATGCCAGGTCCTTCTAGCCTGTAATTTAGTTTAGTTTAGTTTAGTTTAGTTTAGTTTAGTCGTTGGATCAACATCTCGGCACACGGTTTAACCCATAAGTGCTCCGTTTTCATCCTAACTCAAACCTGAGCCTGGAGAAACTCAGCTCAATGCACGAACTCCGTTGCATCGGCGAAGATCCTGAAATACTTGCCTGTAATATGTACCAGGACATGTCTCGGAAAGTAAAGACGGCCGGTGAGGTACTGCCCACATCAGCCACTGAGTGTCGGTTGGTCATTTTAAAAATATGGATTTAGCCCAACGCTCATAAAGGCGTAAAATACTTTTTACTTTTTTACTTAATTGACTTGCATGGGAACCTGTTAGTGGGGACAGCCAACATGACCTTGTAGGAGAAACAGGTGGGGCCATCTGGGCATGCCGTCTGACCTCTTTGGGCGACTTCGAAAGTACCTTAGTGTTCTCATAATCCTTGAGTGACACGGTCGATTGAACAAGTGTGCTACTAGGGTCGGCCAGTTGGACGCTTGGCGCTTAGGTGGGTCAAGTAGGCGTACCGCTAGTACGGTGTACTGATGCCATAACGGCGGGATCAAGTACCCCAGTGGGATCCGACCCCCCGCGGACTCGGTCAGGGTGTTTGTTCGGTGAATGGATACGGCTACTGGAAGACTGTGTGGGTGTGTGTATGTGTGGTTGTGTGAGTGTGTATGTGTGGTTGTATATGTATGTCTATGTGAGTGTGTGTGTGTGTGGTTGTGTGTGTATGTGTGGTTGTGTGTGTATGTGTGGTTGTGTGTGTATGTCTATGTCCTTGCGTCGATGTTGATCTCCGGTCGCGGCGCATGATGATTGTAAATGGACAGAGAATTCCATGGCAGATGACAGAATCGTTACGTTCCAGGGCTTCACGTGCAGAAAGTCACGTTATTATGAGCTATGCTGACCAGTTCCCTTCCCTTCCGGTTATTTGAAACTTTTTGTTTGGACGGCATCGATATTAAGTAATTAAAATAGGAAATAGAGAGAGTAGTTATAAACAGATAAAACTAGGAGTATGACAGGGGTGTGTCTTGTCACCAGATCTCTTCTCCCTGTATAGCGAAATAATAATGAGAGAGATCAAAGAGACGCCAGGAATACTAATCGGAGGTTATAATATAAACAATATACGTTATGCAGCCGGCTCCCTGGCCGAGGGGTTAGCAGCTTTCTCCGTAACCCCGAATACTCTCGTGGTTGACGTGAATGCAAGAGAATTGGAAGCGGTTCGAGTCGCACAAGTGACTTATGAGAGTATGGAACCGGTCGCTCAGAAAATCGTGGCGTGCTGATGAGCATAATCTAGCCTAGGAATCAACATATAGCTGAAAGATGCTGATGTTGACCGCAATATCCTGAAACAGGATGGAAACGCGAAAATAAATATATATATATATGTCAGAGTCCGACAGTGGACAGCGATGCAGGGACATCGTTACGACCGCCAGGCGACTTAGCTCCCAGTAAGGGATGCAACCACTTCGTTGCGCCGCCAGGCGAATGAGTTACCGGCCTGCGAGATCGCTGGCTGACCAGCGGTCAGGCCGCCAACGCAAGACGCACGTCTGCCACGTGACGTCACGTCAGGCAGGAGGCAAGTTGCAAACCAGGTCCAGACAGCTCTGGGGACACGGAACAGGACGGACGTGTGAGAGAGGCATTGTATGGTTTCTGTACTGAAAGGCGAGTGTCTGGACATCTTGCGAGTCAGACTTGTGACTGTATTGTGGATGTAAGTTGTAAAGTATCCATTATATGTATTTGTGATCATCGTTCTGTATTTGATATGTTAATAAATCCACCGAACGATGTGTCGTTGAGTCTTACGTCAATCACGTTGTATTTGTACTGTCTCACACTAGTTAGGAAAGCGAGCCAAGTTTAAGACCCTGACATGTGGACGTGGAGGGTCGTCCAGCTTTAATTTAGTTATATTTGAACGTGAATAGCTTGTCCTTGTTGAAAGTTTAATTTAATTAGATTTAAACTTTAAAAGTGATCATGGGAAAGGTATTTTGATTTTACTACATTTTTTAAAATGTGTAAGACCATTTGTAAAGTACAATGATACATTTTTTGTTTGATCCCGTAAGCGGGGGTAAAAATTT